>DWNJ01001519.1:0-11907 GCA_018250275.1 Udranomia eurus
CTTTAATTGTCTAGGGTCGTAGTCCCATGTTATTACGTAATGCTCCTTCGTGTCCTTAGCTACGAAGTTTGAATGTTTTAAAGGATGGCAAGAATATCTAGTTTACTTCTGGGTATAATAATTCTCATGAATGGCCTCTTGTTGTAAATCTCGGAAATCACTTTTAATGAGGTTGGGTTAGGGTTACTTTGACTATTGCTTGCTATCTGTAAACGTTGTCTGAGTTAAAATAGAATTGAATCGGATTACCCACCTACTATTTCGTCATTAAAATTAGATTAAGGTTATTTACATAAGCGAATGTAGCCGAACTTTCTATTAAATACGTATTAGGATGGACGAAAAGAATCGAGAACTTGCTCATTATTCTATTTCTAATCGAAGTAATCCGAATGAGTTATAGGTTGTTCTATACGTATGTCAACGGTCATTTGTAGAATTAGGCCGATCATGATATCCGTGGCCATTTCGTGAAACACCGCAATTTTATGGAATGGCTTATCGTCTAATCGACTTAACATGATGTGTCCAATGAAAGTCGTAGTAAAAGTAAGTAGCGTCAGAATCAAAAAATTGTGGTCCGTGTGTATTGATAGCTGAACGTTGATTAATATGTTCACCGTTAATTATGCTGTCTCCGCAATCACCATTTTCACACTCATTTAATCATTCATCAACTTAAACAGGTAAAAATATAAATAAGCGTCGTTCTCTGTAAATAGTTAATTGTTCTGTATTTAGTAGTAGTATTTGGGTTTTACAACAACATTGGTATTTTTGGAACTATTGATCCAGAAACTACAAATAAGCTTCTTTAATACATTTTGAGTTAAATATTTTTAAGTTTAGGAATCATTTACTTAACTTTGTAGTTTAGTTTACCAAAATTATAAAAAAAATACAACTAAATGCTACAAAATTGAAGTTCTGGCTGTGGAGCTATATTTTGGTGATACGTATGCCTAGTAGAATGCATTATAACACAGTATACGCTCAGCTCGTGCTCAGCTCTAACCAGGAGAAGCTTACGGCTTCTAGCTGAAACCACACAAGCATCTTGAGCCCGACTTAGAGCGAGATTGCAAGTGCGGCAACGATATAATAAGTTTTGATAATTACTTAGTCTCTACTTTAAGTCGAGATCGTGAGTGGAGCTTTGTGCAGTCTGATAATTGTTAGATTAGCCCCATCTTCGGGACTGTCTATAATAATTATAATATACGTGAAGCAAAAATTTTAGAAACGATTTTTACGACGATTACACGAACGGAGGAATATGAAATTTGCATAGTTAGATAATGTTTATGCGGAGAAGAAGTTCCGACAGACAATATTTCATATAGTAATTCATTAGAAATACATTAAATTAGTAAAAGAAACCATTACGCACACACGTATATAGATACCTGTTATACACGAAATGTTTGATTGAATTTTGTTTGATTGAATTTGAATACTGAATGAAGAGTGACGTGAGCATCGGAAATGTCAAACAATTAATATCATTTTGTAAAGTCAAAAAATATTTCTAAGTAATTTATCTGTTCTTGGCTTCGCGCGTTTTGCGCATAGTAAAAGGCAAATCATTTATTTTATAGGTATAAAATATAAAAAATTGCAACTTAATAATTTAAAGAAATACGGTTGATTTTTGTCGACCGCTAAGCCATCTCTAGTAAATATTATTGTATGCGTTATCTACGTTCATATGTTGATTTATAGACTCATAGGTATGTTTGCATTGTATACTATTTACAAATTTAAACATGGCCAATTGCGTGTGAGATTACTGTATGGTCTATATAGTAAGTGACCATCCAGTCTGCTTTTAATGACGTTAATATACATATAACTTCCTAATAAGTTAATATGTCATTATTATCGATAAGCCTAGGTACTTCCTTATAACGAAATGACAGTTAATTTGGATTAGTTCGAATAAAACATGCATCACCTATTACAATCTACTGCCCATGAACTTTTATTTGTGAAACGTGTACTCTCCTATTTTATTTTCGTTAAAAGGAAATATCTCACTTGTATTTATTAAATGTTTATGTCAGAACTTCTTAAAGCCCGCACTAGAAGGGTAATGTTTTTCGAGCGCATGTAAGTTCTGATTGGGTGTACTAAATAACATATATAGTTATTTTTGTTTTACAAAAAAATAAAAACAGTAAAGTTCAACACCACAAAAAAGGTTTCGAGTTGATTAGAGGACATAGTATATGCGTAGTGGACCGATTAAGCGGCCAGTCGCGTGCCACTAATCGAATGAAAACTACTATCAGTAGATTATTCTAGTAACACGGAATTCGCCAATCATACTCGGTAAACGCACAGAGCGATTTTGGTCACCCGATCATACACGTTTACACAATTTTTGGAGCAATACAGCAACATTTCTACAATTCACAGGTAAACAGTATTCTTGTCTATATATAAATAAAATATTAAATTTGTAATTTATTCTCATTAAATGTTATTTACTAACCACCCGCCAGCTAAAACAGACCCTTGTTTTTGTTGAACGTAAAAGTTTCTTTATACTTATGTGTAAACGCGGTTCTTTTAACCGAGGCCGGTCAATGAAAATAATTAAATAGCTGAAGGTAATTGGGGATCTTATATCTATGTTCCAGTAAAATCATTGTTAATGCATGATAATGACGGTCTTTTAAGTACCTATTTTATTGTTATTATAGTTTAGTTCTAGTATGGTTTATCTTGTGTTAAAATAAGGCATTAAGTACTGCGACAATGCCTTGAGGCAATCGGTTTTCCTTTGATATTTCAGTATTTTTTGGTGTATTTTTTTGCACAATACGCAATCCATCATTGCTGATACAAGGGTTCAATACGAGTACATAAATAAAATACGACTTAAGCCGAGAGGCTTTGGTGTAAAGGTATTATTGTATGGTTGGTTACACTTCCTTTTATATGTATTTCCAAAATGTTTTTTATGGTACAGCTTTTATTATATATAAAACGGAAAAAGTTAAATAAAGTAAGGTTCATCAATATTTATTTGCGTAATTGGTGTAAAAAGGGTAGGTATCGCCCCAAAATGCATTATACTATAATATTTGCTGGGTCTAGAATTGTGGATATCAACAATTTGTTGGCTATGCCTAAATATCGCATTATATTTCTTTGCACACATAGTTTTGCTTTCGTTTTATGATTACGTTCATATATATGAGTAACAAAACATTCGTGAATTTTATTGACCGAAACCAATCTCAGTGGTCCATATCTAAAATTAAAAAAATGAATGTATATTGTGCAAATATACAAAAGGCCAAAAGTATTAGGCACCCTGTAACTTATTGAATATTTTGTTGGATCACCTTTCGCTTTTATCACAGTAGCAACTTTTATAACAGGCCACGCAGTATACAAGTTTAGCACATTCCTCTGGAGAAATTGCATCTCATCTTTTATTTTTCGCTACAAATAAACCACAAATGTTCAATGGGTTCAGATCCGGAGACTGAGCAGGCCAATCTAGTAGGTCAATATTGTTGAACCAGCCTGCGCATCGTAGTCGCTGATTTATGACAAGGAGTATTGTCCTGTTGGAATTGAACTCCATTTAAATTAGTGTCACCAAAAATATAGGATAGCGAAGGTCTGAGAGCAGTTTCTTGTACATTGATGTACTTTTCACTGTTTATACGACCATCGCAAATGAATATTTTACCGACACCTCCAGCAGCCATGCAGCCCCAAATCATTACACTGCCTCCGCCACGTTTTATGGTTGACACTACCAGCACAGGTGTGGGGTAATGAGTGAAATTCAAGATGAGGCCTTGTTAGAAGAGCTAACAGGTCTCAGTAAATTATGTAAACGGGAGATAAGGGAGACTTGACCTATTAGTATTGGTCTATGGGGATATTAATTGATGACTTCTCTGTCGTCGTTGTACATATTTTATTAGGCCTTTACCTATGAAATTGCTGTTTTCCAGGAAATAAGTTAACGCGCTTTTTTGGTATATTTTTAATCAAAGTAATTACTCATGTAATCAATGCATGATGCCCTTCTTGAAAAAGTCTACTAGATGGGACGCAACAAATTCTTCAAAGGTATTTTTTAAAAGCGGGAAAAAAATCAATGCCTCTCAGGTATTGTATTTATTGTACGGTAAGTCTGTAGGGGATGGTACAGTACGGTGGATGGCGGAGAAGTTCTAACCTCAGTTCTTGTAACTTCGAGACCGTCCGCTGTGCAGTATAATGTCGCGCGTTCTCGTGCAGGAGCAGCGGAGCCAAACGATTGACCTAAGCTGGTTGGACACGTGTGCTTCTCCATCTTTGTCTTCAGTTCTTCACCGTACACATCTGCAGTAATGCTCATCCCGTTTGGTAAGAACCTATGATGAATTTCACCGGCGCTAAACCTCTTAACAGTGACCATCACTTTTTAGGGGTCAATTTTCGTTTAGGGCATTATTTAGCTGCTGAACTAGGATTAAGAACTAAAATTAACACAATAATAACTATAAAGTGATTGCGTTTTTGGCCTATATTTATAATTAAAGTCTGTTTGAAAAGGTTATCCATATAAGTCAAAGATGAAATACAGTATTTTGCGACGTTGTGAATTTAAATGATGTGACGGGCTATGCCAGCAGCCTTCATTATGCTTGCAACCCACTTGGCTCCCAAGCTTCGTTTCATGCAAATCTTTATGAAAGTGACTTACGCAAGTAACTTTTGCTTATGTCATTCCCATATTTGATGCTTCCAATACGAGAAAATTTTAAGTTAGCGTATCAACGGCACCATTTTGCATTTTTATTCGTAACAACGGTTACAAGTTGTTACAAATAAAAAAACAAAAGGATGCATGCAAACATTTTAGAGCGTTCTTATAGTCGCGTTCGATATTCTCTACGTTGTATTAGGAGTATAAATATGTTCCCGCCGTTTTGAAAAAGATGACTCTAGTCAATGTCTAATTTTAAATTGTCGCATGAAAGGTGGCAAAAATTAAGTTTTCTCAACTAGTAACAATAACTGTTATTTTAGTTTTTAAATGAAAAAAAAAATCTGCAGATGAGGTTCGTCGATTGCTTGTAGAAGCTCCTTGTTAAGGCTGGGTTAAGAGAACTTGTCGTGAGGGGTTCCAAAATTTAAAAGACGGTAACTTTGGCGAAGAAGGCAAAGATCACAGTGGAAGGCCAAAAGGAAACAAAGATATGGAATTGGAAGCACTATTGAAAGAAGATTGGTCTCAAATGCAAAAAAGAATTGGCGTTTACATTAGAAGTGACTCAGTAAGCAATTTCGCGTCGTTTAAAATAGTTAGGCATGATTCAAACACAGGATAATTGGGCTCCAAATTGAATGAATGAAATGAATTGAAGCTAAGATATGTTGAACAGCGATTATGTCTGAGTGAAATTCTGCTTCCGAGGCATAAAAATAAGCGTATTACGTTACGGGTGATGTAAATGGATACACTATGATGATGCACTATGAAAAAGAGAAAATCATGGGTAATAGTTAGCCATACTTCCCCATCAACAGCAAAACAGAATATCCAAGGAACAAAGCTCATGCTTTGTATTTTGAGGGATTAGTTGGATGTAGTGCCGTGTATTACCTACGGACTGTTTCATTCGAACGAAACCATGACTGGAGCTTTCTACAGAACCCAATTGAAGATATTCAGCCGAGTTCTGAAGAAAAAACTGGCTCATGCTATTCGAAACACGACAAGATTATTATTTTACATGGTTCGTCCGCTTGTTGCGATTCAGGCCAATTTTTTTTTGAAAACACTTAATTGGTAAATCTTACCACCGTGATCATCAGACATTGTGCCGACCGATTATTATTTATTCCGAAGGATGGTACATGGTATGCCAGAGTATCGCTTTACGTCATACGAAAATATCAATAATTGGGTTGATTTGCGGATAGCCTCGTATGATGAAGAGTTCTTCAATCGTGGTATCCAAATTCAACCTGACAGGCGGGCAAATGTATTGGCTTGTAATGGACAACATTACATTCCGCTAAAACTGAAAATAATTAATAAAAAAGATAGAAACGAATCCCTTATTTCCCTAAACTATAATAGTCTATAAGAAATGTCATCTGTGCGTTAAGAGTAATATACACCCAACAAACAAATCTGACCGCACTTCATGCATTTTGAAACTGAAAAAGGAAAATGTTTGCGAACATCTCTCCGCTTCTATGAACGGCGTTGGATTTCTTATAAACGAGTTAATTAACCGTAGACAGCCATAACACGTCGCAAGGAGCTTAGCGGAAGTGGAGGCTTGTTTGTAATGATGGTTATCGTAGGGATTGCATTGCACAGTCGAGGAAACAATTAAGCGTGGTCTTTGTTGGATTTTCCCGCAAGCACGAGCTAAGTGGGTTGTCGGATATACATATATGCAAATAAAGGCATGAGTGGCGAGTTTCGAGCGAAGCGCGTAGCCAGCGGGGCGCTTAACGCCGCGTAGACATTGTGCCGCTTACCTAATTGGCGGCAATTTCAATGGATCATAATTTTAGTATCGTCTGTGCTCGAAACTCGTCCATACAAATCAATGCAATAATTAGTTAGATAGTTGCCTATTGGGAAACCGTGTATACGCGTGTACAAATAAATATATTGTACCTGTAAAGACTATCAACTCGCAACACGTATGTATAAACATTATATCTGTGGGACAATTAATCAATATTTTGATTTGAAATAGCCAGTGAAGCAGAACGGCAATTTCATTGGTAAAGGCCTAATATTATAATAAGGAATACCGAGAGAACGAAATGAGAATCATAAAAAATTAAAACCACAAGAAAATGTAGGTAGTATCGTAACTCGAGACTTTATTTGCGGCAGTTATAAGCAAGTAACGTAATATGAAACTGAAAACATCGCTACTGCTAAAGATAACAACATCTTTATTACGGAATAACAAAAGGGAAGTGAAAGGTACTATTTAGGAAGTAAATTAAGATATCACAGATAATAAGTAGGACATGAAGAATTTAATAGGTTTATCTAACTTTGTTAGTCTAATTGTTTATAAGCAAGTTTGATCTGATCAAATCAAGCAAGATCTGAATAGGCAAAAAATATTCAATATTAGTAAAGTCTAGGACGGGAATTGGCTCCTGAGTCTGAACTTTTTCATATAAAACTATTGGAAACAATATACTGGTTACCAATAAAAAGGTAAATAAAGAAATGAAAAAAATAATGTTCTAAATTCATATCCGTCTATTTTTTGCTTTAATTGACGGTAGAATATTGGTGCAACTATTAAATTATTGTATTAGATTTATTCTTTTATAATTATTGTATTAAAGTTATTAAATTATTATACAGAACAAGTTAAAATTTGACAATTTTACGGTACGGTAGACACGAATGGTACGTCACCAATTAGCTCGAGAATAAATGTTACATGCTACGGGTGTGTTCGAAGCTGACTGTTACCAGCATTAAGTGCTGGAGCCATGAACTCTAACCAGTTGGCTTTCTGACGATTGTGTGACCACTATCGAGTCAATGGAAGCACGGCTGAACGGCATCTTGGAAGATATCGTGTAACAACTCAGCGACAACATATTCTTTTTACAGAACATAGCCAGAAAAGAGCCTAAAATTATGGCTCAGCAACTTGTAGAAAGACTGCAGTCTGAACACCAAGTGGTTGTCAGCATCCAAATTGCGCGGAGGGTGTTGCAAAAGATCGGTTTTAAGCAGTGAGTCCAAGCTTTTCGATGAGGTAATAGAGCACAGCGGTATTCTTTATTATATCATTTTTACTCAATGTTTTTTTTTATTAATAAACTAAATTTGTTATTTGATCGTATAATAATCCCATTTTTTAGTAATCAGTAAAAGTATTCCTGGGGTTTAAATTCTCCTGATGAGTTGATACGTTGAACGTTTCTGATTTCTAATCTCCGGATTCGATATCTGGTTATATTCAATTTCGTTTATAGCGTTTACCGAAATTTAATATCCAATGAAATTGTTCCATAAATGTAGTATGATTTATGTTTAGTATCATTTTAGATGTGTATCAAGTGTTTAAACTTTGACATTTAGGTGTTTCAACGTTGAGTGAGGTAAAATACCAAATACACAAAGCAAATAATATTGAAATGTTTTAATGAGCTTCGGTGGGAGAATAGGCGTTTTGTATCGACGAAAAATCGATTAAATTAAATTAATAAAATCTGACATCTGAATGAAATCAAATTATAAAATATAAAATAATATTATTTACCTAATATACTGTAACAAGCTTAGACTGTGTTCGGTAATAATTATCAGATTAACTATTATACATTTATATGTTAAAGGTGTTTTGTTTTGTAACTTCAAATGAAAATAGTTTGGAAAATTGCACGCAAGAAAATATTTTATCGGAACGAAGTTCCTCATCGCACGGTACACGCACTGAGCAGGATGGGAGCGAGATTGAAAATTCTTACTTAATACAATCAGTTAAATTTGACAATTTTACATATTACAAGTTTAAATCTTTTACATAAATCTAGCCACTGATTATCTACGTTAATTAGATACGAGTATCAAAACGATTATGAAAATTAAATAATTATCCGACCCTCTCAAAACGCTCCTCACACTCACAGACACTTAAGTGACAGCTGTAGCGCCAGTGGTTTCTCTTTTCTTTTTTTTATGTGTCAAATGAGTGTTTCCTAACCGTATATAATACTAGCTGACCGGGTGTACTTCGTATCACCTCAGAATCATCGCCGGGTCCTCGACCTCGTACTCGTCCCCGCCCCGTATAGATACATACTTAAATACGAAGACGAATGATTTATTTGAATAAGGATTAATCCCCAGGTAAAAAAGTAGTTATTGTAAGATAAGTATAATAGTTAGACATATGGTATTGCAGGCATTTTTATAGATGTCTCTATAAAACTGTAGCACATCATTTTGTTCTATAGTCAACAATTACTGCAACGTACGCGATATAAGATTTTTTTCAACCGTTGACATTATTGAAGTTTTCATACGGATCCCTAACGTCTTTATACTATAGCCTATGTACATCAGGGACAATGTAGGGTTCTAATGGTAAAATAGATTTTAAATTGATATCCGAATATGCATATTTATACAAAGTAGAAATTTTAAAGATGTGAGGTAAAAATATGTACATCGTATTTTGTGAACGTCTTCATATAATTTGTCTTATAAATCGCTAATTTCTCAACATGATTCAATTATTAATTTATTTGATATTGTGGGGCGGGCCTAACAAAAAGTTGGCAAGTAAAAACCAGACTGTTGAAACTTGCACTTTAATCGTATCTAGAAGACCGTTATAGATATAATTCGCACCATTTGAACCCTTGCAAAATCATCATAGGACGAACAGACACACAGCCAGACTCACAGACGCGGTAGAACGGCCATGGCGGAACCTTAAAAGGTCAATCTGTCGTAGTATCGGTTCACAGCCCTCGAACAAGCGCTTGGGTGTTTGCGCACAGTTTAAAAACCACAAATCAAGCGAAACAGTCCCCGGATTAGCGGGTCCACGAAACATTCGACACTAGTCGTCTGGGTTTGTTTTGGGTTTAGTTCCGCTGTTTGCACAAATAGAGAACTTTTAATCCTCTCTGCTGTAGCTGTAGTGTTTTTATTGTTTTATCATTCGCGCTTCCATTATAGCATTTACTTATACAACATTTTTAAAATTGTACGGCTGGAGGATTAATGAAGTGAACGTCAAATCTATATCTATACACACAATAAATCTGTAAATGACTGATGTCTGTACATGGAAGACATGTAAGAGAAAAACATTTTTAGGGGTTTTAATTGAAGAGTAGAACCCATAAATTTTTTTTGGATTTTTGTCTGTCTGCCGGTTTGTCTGTTTGTCTGTGCGTTTATGCAATCTGAGAAACGGCTGAATCGATTTGAATTCGGTTTTCACTGATGTATTGGTGTAAGCTTCACTTAACATTTAGTGTTTGTTTCATAAATATCGATTCACAAATCAAAATGTCGTGGGACGGAGGCGGAACGAAGTGTGCCGGGTCAGCCAGCATTTAATAAGTTGTTCGTTTCCGTAGTTCTTTCATAATAATAGAATTTCACAACCAACTTTACACTTTGTATGATGTGTTTTTGATTGAAAAGTGTGGTGCGAAAAAGACAACTCATGAGGCTTTCCAATTCATCAGGACTACCCATGTGTTATTGAGCGCAAAATGTATTTGAAACCTGTCTAAGGTTGATTAGAGGTTTCCATGCATCATAACGTCTACATGCTAGTTTGCTACGTGGTCGGTAAAACTGAAATAACATAGAAACATAGTGGAAACAAATGATATATTGCAAAAAAAGTTAAATCACCAAACATATTATCGTACGAAAAGTAACTACAGGCATATGCAATACAAATATAAACCTAACCAAGTTCTAGATTTTAAAACAAGAAAGAGATTTTTGCTATTTTCCATGGAACGACGCAAGAGACATCTGTAGGTACATAATTATATGTTCCATTGTTATTCACAACAATGTGGAAAAATTACAAACGAGGAACGCTTGCCGCGAGGAAAATATTTCTCTTTATCACCTTCGTCCTATGTGTTATTAGGAGTTCTTATTTAATAAACGCTCGCTGCTATTATCAAATTGCTTTGGTCAATATCGCCAAAGCGGGCTAGTCTCGTTATTGTCTTTTGAACTCCCTTTGTTCATTAGTTTCCCTCGTCTTACATACCGCGTACCTCATTTTCTTATTGTTTGCATGTAGGTTTAGTTTGTTGCTCTATATTTAGCGTGGCAATAAAATAATAATGTAAGCAGGTTTCTTGCTAACTAGGTATATGAAAAAAGCAACAAGCACACCTTACATCTGGCTGGCTAACGCCTACACATTTACTCACTTCACTCCTAGAACTAGATATAATTTTAAATAATCAGAATTTAGCCGACTGAAAATTTTCTGAAGTGTTTTTTTTATAAACTTATTAAAGAGATCTTTGACATTTGCACGCAAATCATTTTAATTTATTCGGAGTACATACTTAATGACATATAATATTTTGTATAAGGATATACCTAATGCTTTTTAAAATAATCTCAAGACGGTAGAGAGGGCTCATTTCATTAATTTTAGTACATCCGCCCTTGAAAGCTGAAGGCCCAAATAAATTATAACAAGGCGGGATGGTACGCATATTTATGTATATTTATAACGAAACATCTCGGCGTAGAAATTTGCCTCGAAAGCGTTTTAATTAACTGATCACCAGCGTACTCTGGGCTCATATTATTATGTAGCCGTTAAATTTATCATGAAGCTAATATTAGCATACACTTCAGGTTGAGCCGACCACATTAGCGTTACGTTGCACGCATATATTCATAGGTAGGTATAGATGTTCTAGTCTAAAAATGCACGCCCCTCCAAAGTATAACGTGCACGTGCAACTTTCTATAATATACAAAATTTAATAACTTTTGAGCGTATTAGATCCGAACGAAGATGCGAATAAAAATAACTAACCTGTCAACCCCTATTTGAACCCCTTATGGTTAATTTTGAAAAATCCTTCCTTAGTGGATTCCTACATCATATGAGGAATACGAGGACGCTCTGCTTTGATATGTCAGGCTGTCAGTCAGTATTTGAATTATATAGATATAATTGTATAGATCAGGATTAAGATATAACTTTACCTACAAAGTATGTATTATTATTAAACTAAGTTATTTTAATAGATAGTGTATCCTTTTTATATCAAAACATATTTTTAAGACATGAGAGTAAAACTGTTTAGACATGAATATGCTTTTACGGTAAATAAACGGTATGAAGGTGGTAGAACCTTTTACGGTTCGACTCCGGAGGCACCACCGCT
>DWNJ01001520.1:0-11904 GCA_018250275.1 Udranomia eurus
CTGTAAAACATTGTGTATTTTCTTTTATTATATTATTATGCCCGTGCGAAGCCGGGATGAGCTGCTAGTAAAATATAAATATGTAGCTGTAATCTGAAGTCTTTATAAAGCTATATCGTAACGTTTGTGGCCAATACGGGCAGTATTGGATACCATTTATCATATAAAGTTTCACCTGAATGGTGCTACTTTGAACAACTAAACAGCGCTAATAATAGCATTCTCTTCGGCTTAAAAGCATTATACTGCTGCTACTTATTTTTATGGCGAAAAAATGTGTTCAACCACGAAATAAAAAAATATAAGTAACGTATAAAAAATAACGTCGGACAATCACTATTTCTGATGAGATAGACACAATGTCGAAAGAAGCGGGTGACATAACATTGTTATTTGAACGAAATTATCTACCGACTAAGAATAACAAATTCTTCGCGCTTTAGATACTAAAGTGTAAGTTCCTTTTAAGAATAGTAGCTCAAGTTTTTTAATTGTTTGCTTTGATATTATTTTAAAAAGACTTGTAAAGAATCGTCCCAGATATTATTCATACATGACTTTGTAAACAGGGGTTGAGGGATTGGAAGATGACTTGGAAATAGGACCGTCTTCTCAAGTACAAAATATCATTATGTAGCTCTATGTACATACTATTATTAGACGATAAAGAGTTGTAAACATCTCGCTTTGTAACCAATATGCGATAGTGAGACGATATTCCCGTCGTATACGCGAGTAATATTCGTGATTCCGACGCCGGCTGCTAGTAATGCCGTCGCGTCTGTGACTGTCTGCGTAGAGAATAATCGTTATGACATATCGTAATGTCGTAAAGAAAGAATCGTTTCGTGGCCCTATCGGCTGTAATGTGTAGTAGTGATAAGATCCGAAAGTAATATTATATTAGCGAGCGCGGCACGGCTGTCGGTAATGTGGGCGGCAGATGTCGCGCAGGCCGGCTTGAGGCCAGTGATGGTAATCACATGTCAATATTGAAGGTTTGAACACTTGCTAGCCTGAGAACTGGTGTCTTTGTAAATGTCCTTTTTACCCTGCACTTAAAAAAAGTCATTTAAGTATATAATAACCTTAAAGAGTTGCGAGTTAAATATAGTTAAAGTAGTATTTATTTTGTGTCGTGGGCTTGAAAGATTTTAACAATTTCCTGATGTTTTTAATTATTTTGATTCATTATTTAGTTACATTATAGATTTTCTCCTCCATAGAGTCCATGTATGAATAATGAATATAAGATTTACAATAGTAGATAATATACCGATATTTGAAAAAAAATACGTATAGGAAAATAGGACAATTAGATTTTTTGCGTATCTACTTTTGGTTGAAATAGTAATCGGCTCCTGGACTAATAGTCCGCAACGAAATGTTTCAATAACCTACGAATAGACCCTGAGCTGGCAATTGCGCGGTAAGCGCTCCCGTGTCGAGCAGAGAATCCTATAAACAGAAATGTCTTCGAATATTTTTAGTGTAGTATTGTAGCCGAAATTATTTTTATTTCCAACTGCTGGTCATAAGTGTCTTTTCACAACCATGAATGGCCTGAAGCATTCTCCATTAAGCTGATCCAATATGGGTTGGTGGAAGTACTAGTGAATAGATAGTCCATTTAGACGCCGATATCTTTATACGCCGTTTATTGTCAACAATCAACTACCTCTGAAGTACGCAGTTTTCTTATAATTGCACGTAGCTAACAAAACTTTCAATTCCCCCACCTCGCATTAGGACAAACTCTGCCCAGACAAGATGTGGGTTGATCTCGCGAGCAGTCGCTATAAGTTTTATCATCTTTAGAGTAATATTTATTTATTTATTTATAACGCCGACAGTACGCCGATGTACAATACATACAATACTTTACATGAGTTACATATACGTATATCAGTATGTTTCGAGCAACGTTTTATTTAAATGATAGACAAATCCTCACAGCAATTCTATCCGTTCCGTATTCTGCGAGTGTCCGCCAGAGGGCGCGCACTCGAATTACAATTTTGCAACGCAATCGCAACCTCGAGCCTATTCTCATTCAAGATTCGCGTTTTGATTCTTGTTACGATAAAGGGAACGGTTGGATTGCGCTTACAGTATATTTAAGGGTTTATGGATATAGTAAGATTTTATTTTAAGAAAGTTTTAATTTCGTTTTAATTATTTAGTAAATTAATATAGAATCTAATTCTGATCGTTAATATAGTAAGTCCAGATTGAAACCCCACTAAAATCGTTATCCTGTTCAGAACATCGGAGTCATCTTTACGTTTGTGTGTGTGTGTGTAGAGATTGTAATAAGTTTCTTATTTGGAAGTTAGGGGAGTGTAATGTAAAAGCAAAATCCCCTCTTTTATCTCTTGTTAAAGTATATGCAATAATTAAAAAGTATATTATAATTTCAAGTTAATTATTTACATTAATATCATTATATTTATTTAATGGCATTAATAATTAGTAGAAAGCTTAGCAGAAAGCGGGAATCAAAGGCTATAAGTAAGTTAATGAAACAGCGGCTAGATTGCGTTCGTTTTTGTCTGCTCGGGCATCGTTTTTGTGCCGTCGCCGAATCTGCTCGTACAATGTTACTGATATAAGATTGCGGCGCGGGTATATGATATAATATAATGTTTATCTATATTAAACTCACGGGTCACTATAAAATACCATTACGATTATGTTGTGTTTAGGAAAGAAAATAACATTCAATAAGGACGCTTATATGGTATGACACTTCTTATTGACGGTGCTATCTTAAGAGATAGTAATACATATTTATTTTACATCTATTGCTTAAACAATTACAGTAATACCTCAAACTTACGATAGGTGAGACTGAGGGATAATCGAGAAAAAAACCGTACTTGCGTAAGTCGGGGTATGACTTCTTATATAACATTTTTTTATTTTTGAGTCGAAATCGTTATGTGTCATTCCAGAAGTAAAATTAGTCTTTCTTATTTTATTTGAGCTTTACTTCATCTCTATAATCACTAGATAATTCTCAAACAAAAGTCGAATAGGCGAAATATAAAAATCGCGTAAGTCCGGATTCGTGTAAGTCGTTCGTTCGTGTAAGGGGTAGCGTAACTCGAGATATTACTGTACTTGTAGCTTACTTGCTACGCCACCGTAGCACACGTAGCGCGAGGAGTGAGCACTGCGACACCGAAATGTTGCGTAGTATCATTGCATACACCAACACGTAAGAGTAGGCCTGATTAGGTGACTGTAATAATACTACATTACAGCTGAGCGTCTTGTATTTTGAAATACATGGGATTTGCACTAGGTGGCTTCTAAGAATTTCGTCATTAGATTTAGGCATTTACTAGAGTTTGTAAAATGGAATGGTTGCTCAAGAAAACTGACAGTTATTTATTTGTTCATTTACACTTGAAAGTCTTACTCGGTGAGTATTAGTGAAAATAATCATTTTCATTACAAGTTAGGTAATTTTATTAAACAGAAATCAACCTTTTCCGAAAAAGTGGAATCATTCGTTATCTGTTTTTTGCGACGACCTAATATGTAAGGTTCTGTTCAATATCGGAGATACAATGGGTTTCGTGTACCGCTAGTTTTTATCGTATTATAACAACATGTGCGTCAGTCAAGAGGTCAACGAGTAGACCGAATAACATGAAATTACTTTTTATTTATTTATTTTTATTTAGGAAACATACAATTTTATATATCGTAGTAGTGATACTGACAGTAGTTACATTTATCAGTAAAGCTTCCACTAATCAGTTACACATTAAACCAAAATACAAAAGAAAGTTAAAAGCAAACTAACAAAATAAAGTATGTATTTATAAAATAGTAAAAGTTCATGCAACTTATTCTACCGCCAAGATTTCTTGCGATACGTTCCTCTTGAATTTGCCGATTGGAGAGGTAAATATATCTAAATGCAGTAACCGCTTGTTATAATAGTCACAAGAGCGATTTAAAAACGTGATTTATTCATAACTGTGTGAAATAAGACTCCTCAGCGGCTTGATTTTCACTGAAGTTAAAAAAAATCCTTGTAAAACATCTTTCACTTGTTTATAACTACCAGAGATCGATCGCCTAGCGGTCGACAAAAGTCGACCGTATATCATAGAATGATCAGTTGTAAACTATCTTTACTTTTATATATTCCTATAGAATAATTAAAAACATTTTTGACTACACAAAATTACATGACGAATTGTTTGACACTTCCGATGCTCACGTCACTCCCGATTCAGTATTGAAATTACGTCCCGTGTATAACTGGTATATAAGGCAAGGTATAGTTGTATGCGTAATGGTTTCTTTTACTAATGTATCTCTAATGTATTTAATAATACATTAAAAATATAATTATAAAATATTGTCTCTTCTTCTCCATATAAACTTCAACTGTGCCAAATTTCTCACTCCTCAGTTCTTGTCGTAAAAATCGTTCCTAAACTTGTTGCTTCACGAATTAATAATTTAATGATAAAAAGTGTGTATTTTGACTGTTTAGTTTTTTTTAAAGGTGATAATTTTATTGTGACGTAATTTATTTGCTTAATACCGAATACAGAACATGTTACATAATTGAGAGAAATCCATTTTACCAATAGTAGTGTGCAAATATGATGTCTAGACATCAAATAGTGGGTACAAAATTAGAATTCCTAATTCAATTTAATTAAATCGCGCCATTATGCGTTAGTGCTTGTTGCGGAAATGTTGTTATTTGGTTTCGTTTGTTTCAATGCTGATTGCAATTCATCGAATTTTCAACAATTCATCGAATGAAAGGACAAAAATGCATTGTTATAATTTTAAAAGAATACAGCGCCAAAACAATTGTTTTCCTCGTGCTTGTTGACTGTTTTACTCCCACTAAATGAATCCATTGCATCATATGAATCATGTACTATTTTAGTCTCTAGCCGCTAGCAATGTCACCGTAGGCGATTCCTTTTTTTCGTACAGAAATATTGTATAATATTGGTCATTGCTAGGTCTTCTCAAAGCCGGAGAGATGCAGACATTGTAGATGCCAGATGCCAATCACCATATACTCAATAAAGTGCCTACGTGTCTATACACGACGTGAACCCAAATTGTCACAACAAATCCGACTTACGAGTACATGCTCGTGCGACTTGACTAGACACCCAGTATAAATGTCTTGTACAGTGAGCAAAGAAATTGTATTTCGCAAACGTAATATTTTTAAGTCATATTTTCACTATTTGTGATTATAAAATAGAATTCGTTTATTAATTAGGTTTTAAAGTATTTTTAACGAATTAGGATGGTTTCTCGCATTACTGCCAGATCTAGTTAAGTCGCACGAGTTATAAGATATCTGCGCACTTTATAATCACTGTCATCCACGCAATTTTTTATTTAAAAAAATACGTGGGAGGGTAATGTGTTGTTCCGATGTCTGTCTGTGACGCAGTAGCTATAACTTTTACAGACTAAGAACATAAATCTTCGCTACGTAGGCGCCATGCCTCCGTGATGAAAACTGATGAGAGCTTTAGAGAATTTTTATTTACCCCATTACCATAATGATTTTGTGTATAAGTGTAGAAGTAAAAGAAAAAGAAAATATAGCCTTGAAAATAGTAATGTTATAAATAGTCTTTTATGCATCACGTTAATCTGAATAATTAACTGTGTAAATCATGAATGAAGATATTTGTTTAATACGATTTGTGAGGTCCGCTACGACTGTTTACGTGTCTGATAGAAAATAACTTTCATTTTTGGCAGCTGGCATCGAGCCAAGTCACTAAGATAAACCGTTACAGAATTATATCAAAGAAAAATATTCATTTTTAAAAACACATTTATACACTTATTTTTGAATAAGCTAAGACCTTACGGTTATTTCAATACGTATACGTAAAGATCTCCAGTCTATGCACGTCCCTCAACTAAACAAAACTATGTGTAGGCTTTAAAATCAGTCTCGTCCGAGCACTCATTGGTCAATTAATAGGGTGATCCGTCACTGTTAGTGTGAAACGAATTGTATGACTAGTCAACTTTCTTGTGCACTGGTTGGTACAAAAACTGGCAGTTTGCGTCATTCGTACTTTGTGCCGAAATATTATGGGCTTAAGTAAGTTAAGCTTATGCGTGGGTAAAGACTTTGGAGTGAAGTGCATTTTTAGACTAGATCATCTATAATCGGAATATAGAAACTTGACAAAACACTTAACGCAATGCTTCCCTACTCAAAACGTAAGCTCTTTTATATCAGCAAGCTTTCGAGATTATCTGACAAGGTCCATTTAATATTAGTATGATTTGCTTTGCGCTCGGCGTCGAAGGTTGGCTTATGTCACCGGCTTTCAGCTCGATCGCCAAACTTGTTTCGCAGCTGCCGCAATAAAAAGCTGGTAAAAGGACCCGTTTCACGACACAGCGATACATATACCGTTCCACTGGGATTTGTTTTCGACCAGGTTTTGGGACTTGGTCAATAAGTGTGTTTGTATCTCGCTCGCGCGTTGTGAGATCGAGCAAGATGCAAGAATCTGAATTGTAATATTTTGTGCAAAAACCATGATAGGTATATGACGATACTTTTTTGATGAAAGGTGTAATACACTTGATTGATCTGTTGATGATTACATAAATTGCTTATACATAACAAAAAACAGTGATTCTTCGGTCAACTCGTCTAACTAATCTCTATCCGTTTTCATTATTACCGCCTGTGATTAACATTTCGATATCAATAAACATTAATTTATGCCGATGACGTCGGATTACAAAAATAGCATAGTTTTATTTCAAAATATATTCAATTATTTCTTAGAAGCACTGGCACTAGTATCGAAGTTTTTTGTTGAATATCGTTATATTATAGTTACAGATAGACGGAATGCAAATTACCTTATAACAGTTATTCATGCAATCACAACGTGGTTGTATGCGGACGACTTTATTAACGATACTATGTATTTATACGTGAATAGCGATCAGTCTATATATAAATCAGTCTATTATAAAAAAAACTGAAACAAAAAATAACAAAAATATTCTGTATTCTTGTACAAAGATTTTGTAATACAGGTTATTTTTTTTATATATATTACCGTTTTTGTTAACGGCGGGGAAAAAAAATTGACATTTTATTTATGTCTATGTAGGATTCAGATATGCCGAATCACTTACTTACTCTTACTTACTTAAATACTCTGACAGAAAGACAGACATACCCATTTGTACACAAAAGTCTATATCAGTATTTATATATGTATATCTAATCGGTGTCACATCAATCAGGCTACACTGTTGCTAATAAAAACGCTACTCCTGCCGGATTAAACTAGAAAACCCGCCATATTTCAATATCACTGAAACTCGTTCAAAGGAACCCGATTTAAACGATTGTAATATTAATGACCGCTTTTTAACGATTAACAAGTTTTGTTTTATTGCTATCTAGCGCCTAAATTGAGCAAAAAACTGTAGACTAACAAGTTAATAAATCACGCCTACGCTGTGTATTAAGATTATTTGATGGCTTGCAATCTCTCTGAAGAATAGTCGGAGCCACAGTGGCGAATTATCCTTTAGGCAAACTAGGCACCTTTAGGGAAACGACATTAAGGGGCGCGCGGGGAATTGTAGATATTTGTAATACCTCGAGTAATTTATATCTCTTTTGTTTGCTTTTCTCTCTACACTACTATTAGTAGTAGTTCTCTACCACCTCTTTGAGTGTGAGTGGTCTCGGTGTAGGGCCACAACAGGAAGGGACGCCAATAAGGTTTTTGCCTAAGAAAATTAATCAGCCGCTGATCGCCGATGGCGATTTTGACATAAGAATTTTGAAAAAACTCTCGAAAAGCACCTGGTAATTTTTTATGTTAAAGTCCATAATTGAATATGTAAGGACATTTACTTAACCAGCATTGTACCTATATATCTTTACGTATATCTCATGTAATTCTTTTATTTGTAATACTTTGTACCTAACTATTTGCTCTTTTACAGGTCTTGGATTACTAATTCAGAATTTACCAGGCGACTGGTAAGTAATATTGTAATATAAGGAAAATCCTTAAAACCTCAGGTAAATCTCAAACCTCGAAAGTTATATGTAGATACGATCGGTTCATTGTTTACTTCGTACAAACCTTCAATACCTGACAAGGTCTGTGTGTCCGTTTGTAGGCTACGAGCTTTGTAAAACTAAATAAATAATAAGCCAAGTGATCTAAAAAGGATACTCACACTTAATAATACTCGTAAGTTAATTCGTCCCGTGTATTGTTCCAACGATACAATACGTGTTTAAGATAATTAGAACAGAATGTTATAGAATATCCTTTAATCACGAACGAGAACTAAAGCACACATCCATTAAAAAATCTAAAAAATGATGATGGTATGATTTTAATGTGGTTTCGAAATGATTCCGTTCCACACATAATACATACATACTAAGTACCTACTAGATGGTACGTTAAGCTACTTAATTTCGGAGATTATATTCAAATACTGTCCACGAACTGAGATTAACTACCTACATTAAATACTATCCAGACTATATATATATCCAGCTATGTTGCGTATTACTAGCTATCCGCTCACGGCTTTGTCCGCATCAATTTAACGATTCCATACGAGTAATTTGGAATAAATCATTCCATATTATATAGGAGCCATCGATGATTATATAATTATGTAGCATTACAGTTTTATCTTCTAAGTATGTTCAGTACAATCCTTTAAGCGAAGTAAATAAAAACAGATTTACTGTACTGCTATAATATATAAATAATATGCTATTTCTAAGCACATATAATGTACAATACTTCGAAAAACGCATGTATTTTAAAACCACAGACAGGCACTTAAATTGTATTTAAATATTTCAATACAAATAAATATACACACTTAATCCTTGTTAGCTATTAGGCCTTATTTTAAGGAAGCACTTATTGATGTTGATGTCTAGAGATTGAGGATCCTGACCTTATGCAAACCGGTTTAGCCGCGAAACGCGCTAAAATTAATCACAGATACATTATGTATACAGAGCCTTAAAATATTGAAGGAATATGCTCGCGGTTTGTGAGATCGTATTATCGTATGTCTATAAAGTTAGCAGTTAGCCGAATCAGGCCTTTCGCCATAATGTCAGATGGCATTATGTGTTCCGTTGGATACTTCTTTAAGTGTCTTTCCCTCGCCACACCCTTCGATCCAGAACAAAGCAGATAGAGACTCGTTATAAAACAGCGGAGGTGCGGTTAGGTTGTACCTGCAGAGTTGGGCGGTCAGTTTCTACTAACTTTATAACGTATGTCACCGACGTTTGATTGCCAAATAACAAGTTTAGTTTCAGTATATAAATTGTACGTAAAAACATGAATACACATAAAGTTGTTAGGAAATAAATCATGTAGAAAAATCGCATTGGTTCTTAGAATTATGGGGATGTCTGCTGTGTTCGATACGCGAATGAATTCGATACGGTTAATGCAATTCTACCCCAACTGCCACCCCAGTAACAAACCCAAGGGGAAAGGGCTTTTATTTAATTCAGGTAAGGTTCATTTTACCGCACAAGAAACTATAGCCAAAAATCAATTTATAACAATAATATGGCACAGTAAATCACTGACAATTCCAACTAAGTAGCTTTTCTGTTAAAATTATACAGCGTGAGCAATTGGAAATGGTTTGAGCTTTTTTTTGGTTTCTAAATATTTTTTTTATATAAACTAATGGGAATAAGGGGGAAGGATTAAGGGGGTAGATTTTTTTTATACTGGGAGTTACACAAATTTTATTCTTCTATTTACGTTATAATACAAAGCTGCGAGAAAAAGCTCGTATTATAAATACCCAGTAAACCTTAACGAAGCACCGGTCCTCCTTCATTGCAATGTCATTGCCGTCTTCTGTCAGTATGATGTATGTATTTATGATACATCATAATCGTTCCATATTATTGTTACTTATGGGATGTACTCAGTCATAATATTAACCTAATTTATCATATTAATTATTTATTAACTTAAATCAAATACCTTAACTCTTCACATATAGTATGACGTAACATTTGTATATTTTTAGTATTTATTATATCTGCACCAACTTAACTAAAAGACTAGATCGGTCATCATTTACTGAACTGAAATTTAGATAGTATAAGTGAACAAAAAAATATTAAGAATCAAGTGAAGATTTAATTTTAGGGTATTTTTTGCTACTTCATCGAAACTAATCTTTTAAGAGACATGGCGCTGTGTCCTAATACTCTACCAAATAATATACTAATATACCATTATTATTTATTATCTTTATATTAGTTGTTATACCTATATTAATTATATGTTTTGTTTATCAGATATATATATATATAGGTTTATATAATATTCATTAGTAACTTTATGTACTTTTTAATATAAGGCTTATTACATTTATTGTTAATAATTTGACTACCACCTTTCGTCGGTGTAACACTTCCTGAATGAAGTCTGGGAGAGAACGCTTTAAGCATGTAGTCCACCTTTGTGCCTGTACTTTATGTATGGTGCAAAACTCTAAATAAATACCAATAATAATATGAAAGGTAACGTATTTACACTCCGTATTCGCAATAAAGAAGACAAAATACTTACGTATATTTATCCTCTATTCGCAAAATGAGTCTAATCAATCTCAGATACTAGCGCTGGTCACGATCCGGGCGCGCCTTGATACTCGGATACGGATATGAACTCACATGAATCGGAAGGTTTTTATTAAGGCTCTATTCCCACGTTCTTTGCACTACGTTCTTGCCTTTATCATGTTTTGCTATTGGATACATTAATTGTAATATGTAAACATTAAAAGGTAAACGCGAGGAAAGACTTAAGTTTAGTTATTGAGTTCTATGTCCTTTAAGAGTCTATACAACCATGCCAAGTTGCTTTTGAAGTTATTATTTATTTACTTATTTTGGCGCGTTAGGGAAAAATGATGAGAGTATTTTTTGCGATGCGCGCACATCGTCACGAAATCGGTTTTTCGTGATGGTGTGATATTAGCCAGTTCGTCTTGGTTTACATGCACGCAACTAGATGGCGTTGTTGTAAATTAAGATGTTGCTCTTTGAATGTGGATTTAGAAAATATAAATAAATGTTTATACAAATGATTTCCTAGTTTTAAAAGTTCAATAAAAATCTATTCATTCATTTTTTTCTAGTTTAATACTAAACGTTTTCTCTACAAGCATAGAATACAAGCACAAAGGATAAAATTATTAGAAATATATGTATCTTGTTAGCTTGTTATGCGAAAGAAGTATAACTTCTTGCGTGCGTACATAAGTACACAGACGTTTTTTTTATAAATTAAACGATATTTACTACATTAGTAACTGTTTGAGAATTTTAAACGGACAACATAAAAATACAATTCAAATGTAGTTTTAAAACTATATTCTGTACCTACGCTTTTATTTAATTAACTAGTTTCTTTATAATTTATGAGACTGTGGCTATGTAGTCGAATTAAACACAAACCTAAATAAACGGACATTTAAATAAAGAATGTACGGGACGTGTAGCCGTTATTTAATTTGCATAGGATTTTGATAAAGAGTTGGATATTTTTTATACCTTGTAGGTTCGGCTGGCAACACTGATTGCGAATAGTCTATATTATTTATATATAATATAATTATTTCTTAGAGTCAGTAATTCCTAAAAGAGATTCAAAGATATGCATGTTTGCCTATTGATTCAATAAGATATAATTTTAAAATTCCAACGAAACAATCTAAGTCTAATTTTAAAGGTGGTAGAACCTTTTACGGGTCGACTCCGGAGGCACCACCGCCACACCTATTTCTGCCTTATAACAGCAGTGTTCTTGCTGCTGTGTTCTGGCTTGA
>DWNJ01001521.1:0-11904 GCA_018250275.1 Udranomia eurus
CTTATTTTTTGGGATAATTTTGGGAATCTTTGGAACGTCGATTTTCAGTGTTTTTTTCACAGACGTGATCAGTTAATGCAGTAGATATCGCCATATCTTCTTTTCTGGTAATAAAAAAATAGTGGTGTATAGTAAAGACGACCTTTATATTAATAACGATTTGCATTTTTATTTGTATACCATTATGTATGTAATTTGTACTACTGTGAAATGTGTGTAGTAGTCTAAAGTGTAATTCGACGATCGCAAAATTTATATAATATTATTTTTGGAACCAATTCCTGAAACAAAATGCTTCCGTCGGTTCTCAAATATTTGAATAAAAATTGTGTACAATGTTGTAATTTATACAACGCCGCCTGCTACCTAGTAGATTGAAGCAAATCATTATAACACAACTAGATGAAATTGAAGTGTCGTTTGTTTGTTGTTGATTATTGAAAATATTCCATGATATATAATATCCGAAATAATACTGCCTTAAATACAAATAAAAAAAGGTAATATTTGACGACACATGTCTAGCTATAAAGTTTAAGAGCATACAAATATTTGCCTCTGTAATAGGTACACATATGTATCGTATACGTTATTTTACTATCAGGCGAAAATTTCATAAGATGCGTGATGATTATTCAATCGTTGATGCCACACAAAGCGAATACAAAGAGACTAACGAAATTTTTTGAATAGCAATACTTAAAACTCTAAAAATTCACTCGAATTCGGTATCCGGAGGTACATTACAATATTGAAAATCATTTCAAACCGATTGCATACGTATTGTACTTTAAAATATTATTTTTTGCGATGAGAATACGCAGTACAACGCCGTTACAATACGAGCCAAGAACAAAGCAGAATTAATTTGAAGCCCGAAGTTCTGTTCGAAGTTTAATTTCTTAAAAACAAAAGGTTCGCAAGTGGGAGAAAATATTTCTGTGCAATACATAAACATAATGTAGAGTAATAGCTACCTGCTTTTGTAGGTTTAATTTTTTTCCGAACAAAATAGAGGCTATTAGTAGCAAGTTCATCGTGTTTTACAAACGTTCAACATTATTGAACGCTGTTTAATTTTCGTACTACACTCTGTTATTGGCCGCAATCTTTTTATATCTCATTTTTGTGCACAGGTGCCTAATACGCCACGCTGCTACAATGCGTCTTGGCGGACACTTTTATTATTATATTCAAATTTACACAGTTTTATCAGGGGTATTAGTAAGGTAAGTAAAAATTACTGTTACTGCTAGTAATATACTCTCTATTATATTTCTGCAAAGTGCTAATTAAAAGTCCTAATGCCTTTAATTCTGGTCAAGGCGTCTCCGAGAACCGACCCAAAAAGGGTACGAGAAATAAGCAAATGTGTAATTTTTACTATAACTAATACTTACTCTACAACAAAAACAAAGTTATAGTTTAATCTACTTTTATAATAATTAGATAATCCACCGAATCGAGACTGATATAACGAGAGATTATTAAATATATAATGAGGCTTTACTTAAAAGGTAGCTGAATGGATCCCCGAGGAAATTTGTTTATGACAGGTGGGATTTCAATAGAATTAATTATGATAATCATTTAAAAGAAGTGGATGAATATTTTACTATCCTTAGATTAGAACCTAAAGTGCAATTTTAATGTGATATTCATTATCAAAAATACATAAACAACGCTGACTTGCGCAATTTCGATAGCAATGTAGAGAAGAAGAATCTTATGGACAATTTCTACGTAAAATATCTACGGTCTTTGCTGTCTTATGAATTTTGCTAAATTATGAATAAATTATTTCTTCCTTTCTTCTGTCTTCTGAACTCTTCTAAACATTGTAAGTCTGGACACCTTTCGATGGACTTTAGGAATACTTTGACAATCATTCGTGATTCCGAGTACGTTTGTCTTATCAGATTGCAATACTCTTTTCTTTGAAATAACTTAAGCTTCGTTACTGTTCGCTATTTCATAGTAAGATTATCCACTACCAAAAATCTCTATTATCTTACACTGAGACATTAAACTAACTGCAGAAACAGTCTCCCGTCCAAACGCAAATGAGGCGTCAAATGATTATCAACACAAATTTCAAAGAATTGAATTTGTATGTTTAGGCCTCCGAGGCTATAACTAATTGATAGATTTTTCTTTTATCTCGGAACGGATTGAAACAAGGTCACAATAGAGACGGGCTCGTAAAACGTAGACTGTCTTCTTTTTTTCCATAATAATTTGTCTCTGTCTATTTTATTAAATAAATTTAATATTTTTTTAATTTGTCTCTGTCTTTTATGAATTTAATAAATTTAATATTATTTTAATTTGACTCTGTCTTTTTTAAATTTAATAATTTTTAATTTGTCTCTGCCTTTTTTTTAAATCTAATAAATTTAATACTTTTTTAATTTGTGCTAAAATATTTGCTACACTGTTCCTTAATTAATAGCATCAGATGTTACTTTGCGGAAATCTATTTTAAATTAGTTTACTACTTCGCATCAACTTAACCCTGATGATGCTCCGTTTTGGAGCGAAATATGTAGTATAATAGGTAGTGGTATGTAGGGTGGTTTATACCCTCATAATTTTAGTACGTATGAGTCCTGTGAGGGAGGGAGGGCAGTCCATCATACATAATAATTGCCGACTGTTACGAAGTAGTAATAACATAATTCAATATCACTGTTCTTTTGAAGCTCAATAGCGTTGTGTAGAATATAACCAATGTATTATATCTATTTGTCTACCGATGACCAGCTTTTTTATTGTAACTAAGAGGTAGCAAACGAACATGCAGTACACCTGATGGTAAGCGGTTACTGCCGCCCATGGACATCTGTAACCAACCCAAGACAGGATCAAAGTTCTTTCTTATATCGGCCACAAATGCGTTGGTACCACTGAGGACTTAGTTGGAACGCCTCGATTAAGTATGCCTCCCTCACCTCCCTTCAAACAAGGTCACAGCAGCAATAACAGAGCTGTTATAAGGCAGAAAAAGGTGTCACGATGGTGCCTCCGAAGTCGAACCATGAAGGGTTCTACTACTTTAGAGAATATGCTACTACGAGAAGTTTTTACTTCAGTCTGTGACTTTTCTAGATATTACATGTACCTATATATGCGGCGTAAATCTGGGACAGCGAACGAAGTTTATAAGTGGCTTATAGAAATAGTTAGGGACGCCTACCAACTCCCGTATCCTCCGGGCACGAACTTATACTTCGGGATCCGATATCAAGCTTGGATTTGGTGTTCTTACGTTTCTTATTACATTAACGGTGAATGTAAATACTTCTCGTAACGTAGATAATATGTAATATTCACTAAACACTAAACTTGATTTAGTATTTATCTTGTTTTAATGTCAGGAAAACTTCCAAAGGAATTTATTTCATCAAGTGTTTCTTAAGTTACTGAACTTTAACTGCAGGCGTTAACTGTATATGTATTTCCACCGTTCCAGAGATTAACCCGTACAAACAGACAGACATTTGAAATTTGAAATCTTTATTATAGAAAATTGTGCTGATAGATAAACAGATATTTCTGGTATTATTGTAGATTTTATTCTTTCTTTTACGTATGAGTATAGCTTCTGACATCAGGGACATACTTTGACAATCATTTGTGATTCCGATACTCAGACGTTCCAAATAAACCCTCACCACATGACCATGACCCCATGACCACAAACTCATTGTCCACAAAATCACCCAGCAGTGAGTTAGTGGTCAAAAAACATCGCATTACAATGACTAACATAAAAATTAAAATAATAATTTTGACCCATGTATCAAGTCACAAAACTTACAAATAGTTTTATGTATTTAGTGCAGCAGTCAAATCTTATGGTTTACGTTATGCTCTAAAAATATTATTCAAGTCGAAACAAACTTCATGTTCGTAAGCCTCCAGCAAACAACAAAAATCTTACAAGACTAAATGAATTAAAAATACTATCTGAACCGAAACGAACTCGAATTCTTTACTTGAAAGTATTCCAATGAAAAAATCTCATCTATAGGAAATGTGTGTATCCGGCGCACTTATCGACTCCGACTTTAGTCCCAGATATACAGAATCCGGTAAGAAGATATCCCTCGCATTGAAAGCCAACAGTTTTTACACAACGGCGCGATAAACAATTCAATCTGAATTCCTACATTCATAGCTGGCAGGGTTATCTCTGCCCTTTGTGGAAACCTGACAGAGATGAGGAAATGTAAGATATTATAATTATAATATAAACGTACCTGCCTTAGTCTGATTCAGAGCCCCTATCACTAGCCCCTTTCATTGTTCCTTAAGTTCAAATATCTAGTATTCATTATTATTATTATTATATTATAAGTATGTTTATTGTATATCTAAAATTTGTGCCACTTCGAGACAAACACTATGTGAATATTAGCCACATATTTTTGTATCTGTTTGTCTTATTTAAAAGGATTCTAGATTTAACAAAAGATTCCTAATACGTACATTTTATAATGAACATAAGAAATGTAAGTAATGTCTAAATCCGGATATGATATTATTAATACTCACGTTAGTTCAATATTATTTTGAACCCTTGCTTTAACGCGGGTTATTTTCTAAAAACCTTTCATGCACTACCCTTTAAGGATATCTCGAATAATCCCTTCTAAGAGAGGATTTATGTCATGAATAAGTGAATCCCTTCAAATACTAACTGAAAAGTACTCTACATGAAGCGCCATAGAAATGAGAAGTAAGTATAGCATAATATGTCCAATTACTAATATGCAATTGCATTAGTTTGTGTGGGTGATCGCAGTGAAAGACTAAACCAAATAACATTAAAAAAAATTAATAAGCAGTCTACCTGAGTCTGAGAAACCTGACCAACATAAGTGAAAACATAACACTGTGTTTTGAAATTCAAACCGATTGGAATATTGAAAAAGAATTATGGGTGGGAATGGTGGGTTTAAGAATGAGTAAATTGTATAGACAATTTTCTTAACAAATAACTTAAAAATATATATTTAAGAAATAAATATTCCAAAAAATATATATATTCATTATGGTTCATGATTATGTGAAATCAACTCCAAAATGGAAAATAAATATTAAGAGAATATAATTGCTTCAGTTTACTCGGCGTGAGTCTTACAAGGAAAAACGGTTTTTAAGGGAAATAAAAGCCTATTATAATAAGAATTTGATCACAAATCGAAGTATCTAGTAACAAGTAAACCAATCTAAGCCTGACGCCTCAAACAAAGAACAAAGGAATATGGTGGTGTTGTAACAAAAATAAACTCGTATAAAATAATAGTTAAATTTCTATGAGAAAATAACTCCACAGAAAACATCTTTTATATACAGTTTTAATTAGGTCTTAAGTATCTTTTAAAATAGATACGAAATATTACCTAGTTGAGCGATTTTCCTGCTACGTTTAAGTGTCTATATCAACGCGAATCGATGTCGAATTTACAGGACAGCTAAAATAAAAGAAAATATTAATGGGAACACATTTGTTTACATTTTTGACATCTAATTTTAAACCAGGGTATAGGTATCTAATATCTAAAAACTAAAACTGAATTACTGGCAAGTCATACATAGATTTATAGTTTTTAGTGTTAAAATAAATTAACTACACATGTATACGTATTCGTTTTATTAGTTATATTCATAAATAGGTATAAGTATAGTAGAACGAGAATTATTAGACTCTCGAGTGAAAATATATTATTAACTAGCAATAATATGGTTGCAAATTATGGTGTTAATATATATAAATGTTTTAATTAATAACTGAAATAAATTACACTTCCACTGCATTTAATTTCTCACTTAGTAACGTATATTATGCACAAGAAATAGTTTCAATGAAGTATCCTATAAGTACTCTAACAAAAAATAATACTAGTGGCATCCGAGATCAGTCATTCAGTCTACATTGTAGAGTCATTTTTAAATACAAATAAGTTATATAATTTGGCTGTTTTAAAACACACAAGCCCTCAATTACCTATTGAAAAATACGAGTACTTAACCGAGGCGTTCCAACTTAATCCTCAGGGGTAACAACGCATTTGTGGTCGATCTAAGAAAGAAATTTAATCCTGCCTGGGTCACAGATGTTTATGGGCGGCAGTAACCACGTACCATCAAGTGGATTGAACACTCGTTTGCTACTTTCCAGTTATTATAAAAAATCTCCGCAGTCAAACTACGGAATACTCTACCACCTTCAAGTCTCTTATCTCAGTCAAAATAACGAATTTCCGTAACGTGCAGGGTAATATATTAATAGATTTAACTACAAATTTAATAATCTGTATTTAATATGAGTTATATGCGTAGTCTTATTTGTGTCAAAACGTTAAAGATATTCGTAAGAGGGAGGAGCAAAGGAAATGCTCAAAATAGTTGCTTGGGTGCTTCGCAAAGCCTCTGCGAATACGTAGCTGTTCGTCTGAAACATACCGACATACAGCCCGACCCGAAATATATTGGCTAGCATGCAATTGAGAAGTTGAACAGAAATTTTACATTCTCAACCAGTTGCGGCTTTGGCTGGGTATTGATCCCTTCTTTACCACTTTCTACTTCTCAAGCTACATTATTGAACAAAATTCTAAAATTTCTTCTAACATACGAGTAACACTTTTACAAGTGTCTACATTTATTTGTCTATTACTGCATCTTCCTACATTTTAACTTTTTATTCATGGATGTTTCTTTAAACACTTTCATCGCTACATCATTTGGCCCCAATACTCGTAGACAAAACGTAAAGGTTCTTTAAATGTATAATTTTTCAATCAAATATGTCAATTTTCTCAATCAAAACTACTTAAAATAAATTAATATTACATTCCTTAATATAAATATTCGAATATTCCTTCCTGTACAAGAGACCATTGTAAACATTGTCTACGATAACACACGGCCCTCTTTAACGTAACTTCAAACATTATTCTTTTCTTTTCGATAATGTTCTCATAATTCTCATCAAAATATTGATATCGGATATCTGAATGAACAAGCCAATATACTAACACAATAGAGGTGCGCCGGTAGGCATTTCGCACATGAGCGTGTTCAATTTGAACCGTTAATAGTTTTTTACGTGACTTACCTTATTTGTTGTAAGCTTTATTTCACGCCATGGTTCCCACATAACAATTCTGTGCTCCGTTGTTAGAAGATTAGGAGAATATATCTACTTCGTTGCTTCAAACATTTTGTTTTTAATGTGAATAAATTATGTCCTACCTCGTACTAGGGATTTAGCTATAAGAGGAGTAAAACATAAGGTTCAATCACTTCACTTATCGATAATAATCGTTACTGACAGCATAGGTGTTCTAATCTAAAAATGCTCGCCCCTCATGTGCAAATTTTTATAAGCCAATATCTGGTAAAAAGTACAAATGACGCAAGCTGCCAGTTTTTTGACCAACCAGTGCATAAGTAAGTTGACAAGTCATACAACTCGTGCATGCACGGCACGGATGAGACTGAGTTTAAAGAAAAATAGCCTACACTTACTAGTAAGGAGTTGAAATAAATATACGCTTTCACACATTGAAATAATTTTGTTTAGTGGAGGGGCGTGCATTTTTATACTGTAAGATCTTTACTATGTTTTGTTGTGTTTGTGAATGTTTGTGAATGTGTTTACGACAAATAGCGTTCGTACATATTGTATACAATCATCCAGCGTTAAGACAGACGTAGTAAATCTTGTAAAAGTTGCTCGGAACTAGTCTCTAGGGTGTTAGGGTAAATTACATATACGTGACATGATTTTGTAATACGCTTCTCGGTTAAGACTACTCAGTGGAAAGTACTGAAGGGAGATCCTAGGCCTATGTACTTCAATAAATAATCATCTCCGGAAAAGTCTGTTGTCGAAAGGCAACATGGCGGAAAAAGTCCTGTTAAATCTTTTACTCAGGCTACTTTTATCGGATTCGGACGACTTTTCAATTACTTGAAGAAAAATGTTTCCTTATGCTTATTCTAACTTATATTACTTATACTCGAACAACTTAATCATGACGATGCTTTCAAGTGTGTTATTTTATTTAAATGTTTCGAATAAAGTTTACTCAATTCGTACTTGTAACTATCAGAGTGACAGAGGCTTTAGAAAAGTAAACCTAAAATGACTTTACTGCAAAGTCTGAATTTTATATCATCCAGAAACTGTGTCATCCTGGATTAAGCGAATTTTGAAACATACGCAAAAACATTTTTTACTGGTCCGAGTCCAAGTTTTTCAACATCATGGTAGGTTTAATGTAAACTTTCTAGTATTCGGTAATCAGGAGATCAAAGGGAATATATTCAAAGGAGCCCGCAAGTCACGCGAGGAGGCGAGGGTTGCATCACAATCGGTCAAAATGAAACCGAATACGTTTGGTGAATTACTCGCGCCAAATTGATCTTTACGAATGTTCGGTTCTGATTTCTTGGCCGTTTGTTAGTACTGTATACGTATAGGTACGAGTTACGATAGGCCGCTGAAGTCCAACTTACATTGATTTGGGAGTAATAATAATTTATTTTTTTCAAAATCAATGTAGGTATATATCTTCCAATTAAAAATGCATGCCCCACACTAAACAAAATTATTTTGAATTGTAAAATCATATATTTATTACAACTGAGAAATGTGTATAACGAATGCACGAATTGGATGACTTGTCAACTTACTTATGCTCTGATTGGTCAACTAAAATTGGCAGTTTGCATCATTTGTACTTTGTATCGAAATATTATTGGTTTATAAAAAGTTGCATGTGTGGGTAAAGACTATGAAGGGGCGTAAATTATTAGACTAAAACATCTATATGTTGGTGCGTTTGTGACATGGCATTTGCTAAAAAAATCTTAATTGATAAATATGTGTATGTTAGATATGATATGATATAATGGTATATAAAATGGTATGTAAAATATCTTATAATATTAAAGATCTTATATATCATTTTCACCAACAAAATAATTTGGGTAAATTAATTACTTGTTTTACTTTTTAAACTATACAATAAACAAGATATTATATTCTATACAATAAATTTAAATACTTAATACGCAGACATGACACTGCTGTCAAAAATTAAAAACGCAATTTCGATACATCTAGAACTTCAATTGAAATCTATCACATTGCTACCACGCATCGGCGGATAAAAGACTATAATATCTATATCAAGAACATCATTATCCCTCTGTCTATCAACATGATGGCACGTATAAAGGCATCATGTTCCCGACGCGTAATAACAACAATGCCTTGATAAAATTCCAGGATAATTCGTACATTTTCTTCTTTGTATTACCTACGGATATCCGTTCTTGTCCGTGGTTAATTGTAAATTTCAGCCAAGAACGTTTTCTTTTCCTTACACGCTACTTTGGATCTTAAACTTTGTATGTTGAAAGAATACAATACAACGATTAAATGAATATGATAAACAATTATATATATTGGTTACTTATTTATCAAAGGGCGATAAAGAATCTAAAAAGAATACACTATTTTGAACTCAAATTGAGTTTAAAACAAACCTACCAAATACCAATACCAAAGGCTAAAAGGTAAAAGGATTACTAATAGTGTCGCAAATCTATACAAAACGATACAAAGTCAACATCAAACTTCTTTGAGTGAGACCGTAAGACAAATAAATTAATGACAGACTTAACTATTAATTATCACCGCTAGGCAAAGGACAAAGGGAACACTATTTTAAAATGTCAGCACTGATCTTAATTTAAAAGAACACGATACAGTGACAATTACATTAATGACAGACAAACGAACGGAGATTTTAATTACTGTTTAATGGGAATCGCGCTAGGGTTAAACAAAAACAGATAACTAACGCCTATTAACGCTCTTAAACGGTCTCGGCCCTCTAATCGGTTTAAGCGAAAACTTTAATTATATCTTTTACCTTTTGTCGCCGGGTTTAATGACAGCCTTTCAAAGACAAGGAAAAAACCTTTTGAATTCGTCGAATCTTTTTTTATTTCCTGAATTTTACAGTGTCTTACTAATTTTACTACGTCTTTGATTTACGTCCACTACATTGTAAAAAGAAGCTTAGATTTTTCAGTAAATGTCATTAGAAAGTATTCTACGCGGTACGTGGTTTTCACAAATAATTTACACAATTATTTAATAAGACAAGCGAATTTGTTTTGTGTTTACTAAATCGCCCAAAAGTCAGGGCTAAAGTTCCACAGGAACCTATTCTTAGGTTGGCAATTAAGTAAATACGGCAACTTCAAAAATAGCTTTTAGGGGCAACGAAGATAGCTTAGACAGTATGCTACATTCAATGTAGGGATTATCCAAAACAATATTGGGCTTCATATTACAAGCACATTTTATCTTGGCCTTGGGTCAGAGGGCATAAATAATTAATAGCCGGTTAATTACCAATAACCGGGCAGGTAAATCATTGGTATATTACCGGTCAATTAACAATAGTCCCAAGATTCTACTGTGCGTATCGGAATATAACGGAATACATATTTTAGTATTGTTATTATTATATTACTATGAATTAGTTATTGCCCGCGACTCGTATATCAAGTACAATGGTAGAGTTTTATCCAACTTACTTGACACTTATCGTTATTTAGGCCAATTTACATATTATATACAAATTATACTACGAGTATATGCTATTCTGGTGTATAAGCTATATTACTGTAAAGTTTCATTTAAATCGGTTGAGTAGTTTTTGCGTGGATAAGTAACAAACATCCTCATAACCTTTTACGTTTGTAATATTAGGAGGATTTTTTTAATAATCTCCCAAAAATAATGTATATCTTTATATTTTGCAATGCGAATATTGGGGTTCATCGTACGATATTAAAATGCAACGCATAATAAAAAAATATCAATGCAGACTCATGATTTTCATTTCAAGTCTGCGCGGGCCGGCATAAATGAAGAGTTTTAAAAAGCTTTTATTGCAGTAGTAGGTGTTTTTTGATCGAAGAACGAACGAATATATAACGCTGTTTCGGTTTTTATGATTTAAAGTTTATAGAACTTCTACCGACTCCTTCAGGACATTTTTATGAAACCGGTATTAATAATACATTAAATTATTACAAGATAGATTTTGATATTGCTTGTTGGTAATTAAAAATGTATGTTTGAAAAATAATTATTTATAATAATACGTTATAAATAATCTAAAATCGCATTAGCATTATAACATAAAATATGCGATTTTCTTACAATATGTTTTGTTTATACACGATATTGTTATATAATAACTTAGTTACGTGATGTTAGTATATAATGTAGATATCGGCAAATGTCAACATTTAAAGATCAGCCACTGATTTATTACACTTTACTAGTATGCTTGTGTAGGCAAATTTTCTTTAAACTCAGTTTCGTCCGTGTATTAATTGGTCAATTAATGGGGAGATCTGTCACTGTCATTGTGAATGCACGAATTGTATGACATGCCAACTTACTTATGCACTGGTTGGTCAATAAATCTGGCAGTTCGCGTCATGTGTACTTTTTACCGAAATATTATTGGTTTATAAAAAGTTGTGTGCGTGGGTAAACACTTTGGAGGGGCGTGCCTTCTTTATACTAGATCATCTATACCTGTCAGTACTTTGTACTTGAAAGTTTAGTTATTTTACTGATAGTTCAACTAAAAACATATAATTCAAACAGAAGCCCTAACTTAATTCAAAGTAAAATAACTTAGACCTCCGACGCAAACTTATCGCATTTATGCGGTTCTTTAAGGCTTTCAAACAACTTTCTATTTAAAATGACGTGAAAGGCGCTTACTTAATTAGATACACACTTCTTGCATAATTTTAAATGTTTAAAAGAAAATCCGAGGTCCATACTAAGTT
>DWNJ01001522.1:0-11902 GCA_018250275.1 Udranomia eurus
CTTTGTAATGTTTACTATTTGTTTACAATAATACAAATATTATTACTAGTACCAATATTATAAAATATAAGAATTGAAATCAGCTGGTTTAAAAATAAAAGTGCCCCTTAAGAATGTATTTGACATGATCGACGTTTCGGTTATCGTTCCTGTATACAATGGCGAAAAATGGATTGATAACTGTATGAAATCGATTGCAAATCAGTCTATATTAGAGACAGAAACTCAAATTGAAATTGTTGTCTTCAATGATGGAAGTACGGATAAAACAGCAGATCTATTGCGGAATTGGTCGCAATATTTCCAACAACGTGGGATAGCGTTTGTTACCGCTGGTTCACCAATTTCCAGGGGCGTAGGGGCAGCTAAAAATGGAGCTATCAAACAAAGTTCCGGGAAATTTCTCTGCTTCCAGGATGTGGATGACGTAATGCTCCCTAACAGAATACTTTTACAGTTGGATGTTGCAAAACAGAACCACAATGTTCTTGTAGGAAGTAAGATATCCCGAATTCCTAAAAACTCAACTCCTCGTTTGGTACGATGGGCTAACAACTTGGAACAATCACAATTAACATTACAAATATATCTTGCTTTTGGGCCTACAATACTAATGCCCACGTGGTTTTGCCACAGATCAGTGTATAATAATATAGGAGGTTTCGTTGAATCAAAGCGAGGAATGCCTGAAGATCTTATTTTTTTTTATGATCACATTGACAGAGGTGGGCAGTTACATAGAGTAGATAAAGAATTAGTTACTTATACCTATCATGAAGCTGCAACTACCTTTTCTGTAACGAGGGAAAAAATTCAAGAAATTCAACTTAAAAGGCTGGAAAAAATTGTGTTGCCATATTGGGATAAATTCACTATCTGGAATGCGGGTAAAGCCGGTAGAAGATTAGTGCGCTTATTAAGTCCAGATAATCTTCAAAAAGTTTCAGCATTTTGTGATGTAGATAGAAACAAAATAGGACGTACAATTGAATTGTATTGTCCTGTTAAAAGAAAAGTTATAATCAAAGTACCTGTTATTCATTATAAGGAAGCAAAGCCTCCACTTTTAATATGTGTTAAAATTGATTTGACAAATGGTGTTTTTGAAAGAAATCTTAAATCACTGAATCTCATAGAAGGTAAAGATTATATTTTATTTAGTTAATGTTTATCCTGTTATCAATGAACTTATGAAACAAGTTTTTTTGTATAGTAATGTTAGAAAATTTGTCTTACCATTATTGCACTAAATTGTATTAAATTTTTTAATTACAATTTTCTTATATTTTTTTATTCCTTTCCTTTAATTCCCTAGTTTCTTATTTCAGAGTGTCATGTTCTCTGGGCTTTGCAAACAATATTTATAAAGGGCTCACTTGCATAGTTACATCAGGGATCTGGCCTCGAAATCCTATCTTAATATTAACTCCTATCCTATCCTACCGGATTTCACCATCGATTTCAGGAGGGTTGCAAATTAGGTATTTTTTTTTAAATAATATAAACAATGAATTATGAAAGGAAAATTCCCCAGAACAACTTCATAGCTAATAACGTCGTCGGGCAATCTTTATCATAGTTACGTCAATTATAGCTTAATTGTATTACCCATAGATTATACATATACACTGGTAGTATTATCTGACAAATGTCAATGTCAGTTGTGTCAGAGCACCGCAGTGTTGTAAAGCCGCTTCCTATATTAGTGAAAATATAAATTTATATTTTATTTTCTTTAGTACATTTACTTAACACAAATTACAATTTTATATTGGATAAATTCAACGTAATGGAAGAACAAAAGAAAGAAACGCAAACTTTAACAGTCGAGGATCTAAAGAATAAAGGTAATGAGTGCGTGAAGAATGAAAAATACATAGAAGGCGTATTGCACTATACTCACGCTTTAAAACTGGATCCAAACAATTACGCGTTGTATAGTAATAGATCATTTGCATTTTTAAAGTTGGATCAGCATTATCTATCGCTCCAAGACGCAAATGAAACGGTCCGATTACAACCTCAATGGGCCAAGGTTTGTTCTTTTTTATATTTTGTTCTGCTGTAATGAAATTGTAGTCCAACAAATAAATCTATATACGTAAATGTTGTAACGTAATAAATGTCAAGTATTTTTCATTACACTTTTTGATTCAGTATCTTTATAAGCTTATAACATGTGAATTTCGTGGCTACAGTGGTTCCCCTAAAAGTCGATCATATATGTATTTATTTTATATATCTAAATATAGTTTTCTCAAGGGCATAGGTATCAGTCAGTGGGTTCAGATTTACATAAGTAGTCATCATTGGTAGTTGAAATTTAATTAAAGTTTGGATGTGTTTATTTGTATATATGACTATGACACCCAAAACTAAATTAACACTAAACCTACCAAGCGCGGTCAAATGAACGTTTTTGAAATTTAGAATAAAAAAAATTTGTGCATAATGTTACTGTATCACAGTGTAACTTATTGAATTTTCCTATAATATACATACAATCCATTGTACACTATTTACAACTTTCTGTATAGTATCTTTTTTCTATAAATCTCTCTATATTAAGATATGTACGATTTTATTTTAAAGCGGTCATTTGACCGCTCATGGTAGGATTAGGTATATATGAAATGTCGATAGGTTTAGTGTTAAATTAAATTAATGCTTTCACACTCATACTCACACCCCACACTAGGATTCCCTGTGTCATGTGTGGCATGGACAACACAAAGTCAACAACACACACCCAGACTGAGAACAGAAATTTAAACTCATGGTCCAAATTTCTGCCTCGCTGGGAATCGAACATAGGACACTTTGAACAGCAGCAGTCATGTGCCATATGGGTCGCAGTAATCATAGTACTTATGTGCTCAGTGTAGAAATATGTTACAAGCATTTTACTTACTAGTATAATATTTGTTTCCAGGGTTATTTTCGTCGAGCCGAAGTAGAAGCTGCAAGTGGGTTATATGATGAGGCAATTATATCATACTCCAGAGCACTTCAGCTGGATCCACACAATCCAAAGCTGATAAAGTCAATAATGAATGTTACTGATATTCAAAAACAAAAACAAAAAAGTAAGTTGTGCTTCAGATTTTTTGATGTATGAAGCAAGAGAAAATTCATGACCTTATGGGTTATCATTGGTATCTGGTATTGTTGGTGAAACACATATGATTCAATATTATCATTATCAGTCATGATTGTTAAACATTTTGTGCCTGTATCACTATATGCAAGGTTTTATTCAAGTCGAGAGTAAATAGACTTATCATCAGGTGATCAGGCAGTCAAATGTTTGTCTATAATTACTTAAAAGATAGTAAATATAGAATAGTTCCAAAAAACTAAAAATACACTCTCCAGTCCCATCATCAGACCAGTTCAATTGTACCACAATAATCATTATCCTCACCATTAGGAGAAAAGGACAAAATATGTTAAGACAAATGTAATGAGCCCAAACTCGATATGTTTTCTAGTAGGCAGATCAAGTTTCCATCAGCCACCTTCCGGTTACATCATCAGACCAGCACGATGGTATCATAATATTGTATTGTCATCTAATTTACATATAATTGCCAAGTTCCATGATGATATAACAATAATTATAAGTGCATGTTTTTATATTCTTAAATTTTATTACATACTTACTAACTTACTACTCATACTTACTAACTTACTACTAGTTACAGGACAACCTAATAGAAGCATGCTAAAAAAGCCATCAACTTCATGATGTATATGTTTTTATTTCAGGAAACCAAAATATAATTTGGCTGTGTACATGTTTGGGGCTTGTGATTGGAATTGCGGTTGTTGTATTTGACTACTTGTTAACTTCGAAGCCAACCTTAACTGTAAGTTAACTTATTGCCAGTCATTACAATTTCCACTTTTTCACTTTCTTCTCTGTACAGGATATCCTCTATAACGTATAAACCAACTTTTGAACCAAAGTTATTCTTATATGTCTGAATTGATGGTATTATGGATTATAAAATGGAAGATAAATAATGCATTATAGAAATCGAAGAATAGTCTTGAGTAATTATTTATGCACCATTAATTTAATCTTTGATGGTCAAATCCTATATAAAGTAAATTTAGCTTGCATTTAATGTAAACGAATTTCTACATAAGAAATAATAAAACGTTTCAGAACCCACTGACTATGGTTGCATTTTCAATAGCATTGTCAGGAGTGGGATGGGCTATTGGTAAAAGTGCATCATTGATGAACACTTGGAGTGCTGGGAAATCACTTCAGCCACCAGAGGATCTAGGTAAGTGTTAACTATTGAATTTTATTTAATCCTAACATGGTACTATTTGTACTTCCCTTAAAATTATAAACACAAATGTGTTCTGTATCACAAATCTACAAAGTATGTTCATCAACAAGGGGAGTTTGATAGAATATGCCGAATATTTTGATTAATTTGTCATGCTCGGCAAAAGTGCATAGTCACATAGTTAATAAATAATTGGTGGTAATCTTTTGACTTTCTAATGGCTTTGAATGTGGTAGAACTCCAGAGGCACCACTGCCACACCTATTTCTGCCTTATAACATCAGTGTTCTGGTTTGATGGGTGTGGTCAGGGACACATACTTAATGGAAGCATTCTAACTTAGTCCTCAGGGGTAGCATCACATTAAGAAACAACTTTGTACTATCTTGGGTTGATAACAGATGTCCATGGGCAGCAGTGACCACAAAGCATCAGGTGGTCTGCATTCTTGTTTTCTACCTCGTGGTTATATAAAAAAAACGCTATTGTTTGTACATTGTAAATGGCTCTTTCATTATTATGTCCTTCCAATGGCACACATTATGGTAAAATGTCACAATGGTCAAACAATACTGTCTATTATTTGTATTTTCAGCTGGAACTGATACTTCCGAAAAGGAAAATATAGTGCCGGAGAAAAAATCCAAATATAGTAAGGCGCAAGCAAGACAGAGATTTAAGCAAGGAAAATTATAGTTGTGGCATAGTGTTGGTACTGGACTGTACTTTAACTTTAGTCATATAAGGTTTGGGAATTTTGACTTGTGTATTTAATTTGTTGTTTCTAAAATATTCTACCTGCTGAATATATTTTCGCAGGTAGCTGTTACTTGTATCAAGTTTAAAAATCTATCGGTCTATTCAAACTAGAATTTTTGTTCTTAGAAATCTGAATAGTATTCCATTTTGAAAACTGAATAGTATATGTCTTCCTGTAGATTGGTTTATGTTGTTAAAGTCACACTATTCACTGACTTAATCCTAACCCCATGCTGAATAAGCACTTTAGTGTTAGTCAAAACAGTGGAGTGAGCTTAAGTCAGAATAATGTGTGGAGGACTTTTAGGTACCTGTATTTAGTGGAACCTTCCAATTAGACCATGTATAAACCACTGAATATGATTTACATATTTCTTAAAAGATTTATAACTATTTAAATTTTTTGTCTACATTATATTGCATTTTTACCTTTATATTTTATATAGATTGAAATACAGACAAGTTTAAGAATTAATATTGTGTTATAGTTATTTGCCAAATCATTATCATGGTAACATTATTTAGGTTCTGTACATACATAATGTAGCCATAAACAGAAAATTTTAAACAAAATTACAACTGGTACATAACATTAATATACTATAATTATTCCTGGGTAGTAGCAGTAGTTCATTTATTCATTCCAGTTAAATGCCCAACTTTACTAGCATTTTACAGCAGCTTAGCTTAATTTTAAAAGTGAGCTTACAAAGAACTAGTTGCGGTATTACTATTCTATGTAATCTAACGCAAGCCACATCCTGTCACACAGTGAATGAAATATCAAAAGCGCAATATTTTAATAAGGATTTCGTAAATAATATTTCGAGCATTTCCACGCCGTAATGAACTAATACTGATGTCTGTTGAGACTATAGTAAATTATAATTTTATACAACCCTTTTACAATTATAACTTAATTTTATTGAGAGACAATGTTATACCTACAATTCTGTTGTTTCTTCTCACCGAATTGGAATGTCCACGAAATTTAGTAATGCCAAGTTTCAACAAAACATTTTGCCTCATTTTAATATCATTACAGATCGTTTGTTGGATGTGGTTTCCTATTGCAGCATGTTGACACCTATAATAAAAACCTATAAAAAATAAGCAAATAATTATCATTTTGTAAAAAGAAAATTTTTATTAAAAGGGGTAATACTTTATTGATCCTTATCATGTAAAATGTAAATCGAAAATTGCATTATCACTTATACCTAAAATATGTCCAACATAATGCATGGATTCTAAAAAATATGTAAATGATAACTATACATTTACTACAATAGTGTTAAAAATGTACATTTTTTCCTTTACTATCCTCAGAATACCCTCAATTTACCCTTCATATAAACCCATATTTAATTTTCTAAATAATGCGAATAAGATGACAAGTATTTGAAATATGAGAAGTCCATTAAATCTTTAACTTAAATAATGGAAATTAACACAATTTACACTAATATCTGGCATAGTTATATAAGAAAGTTTAACATTAATACATTCTTTGTTATGTTTTAATATTTGAAATATAGTAATATTCAATAACTATAACAGAGACAAATAATGTGACAAAAGACTAAGGTACCGTTCTAAGAATCGCACCTAAGCATCCACAACATACGGTAACAATTTTTTGAAGATAAAACTTAAGTATATATTATGTATATGTAATACAATACAGAGTGTTTAGTTCAATCACTATCCGAAATAGCCTTCTTCCGTCGCTTGGCTTGTTTGGGTTTTACAATTTCTTCCTCCTGAAACAATAAAATTTATTTATTTAAGCAAATTGAGCTTGATTTGTGTATAAATTGCCTTCAAAAGCAACCAATTGGCCTTAATCATAAGGGGACTATATAAAGTTCGTTTAATATAATTTGTTGAATGGATTGAATTTTTTATGTTGAAATTATAGTTTGGCATCACCAAGGCTGGACATAAGGGGCAGGCAGGGCTGCTGCCCCGGGGCATTCACAAGAGGCCACATAAAATAAAAAAATGACGTATATTTAATTTGAACGTAGTTAACTAGAGTATCGAATGGCACAGATCAAATGGGGAAGAAATTTTTTTTAGTCTACTTGTGGCAAATGTAAATAAATGGCAAATAGCATAAATTTGAATTTTTGTGTTGTTTGGTAAAAAACAACAAATATATTTATAAAGTCGTAGTCATAGCTATTTTATTATACCCTGCTGGTTGGGCGCGAGTAAAGATATGTAACCGTCATACAAATACAGACTAGTTTTCTTGAGAACTTATATTAGAGACAGAGAAAGTAATGTGCCGATGTAATAAATTTATAATTACTCTACAATTATGTATATCTTTATCATTGTTAATACACTTTTAGCTCAATATTGTAAATTAACTTTTTTGAGTTGGCTTGTCACCTTGTTATCAATACTTGAATTGAATTTCACTTTCAAGTAGTTTAAAAAGTGATAGTGCAAAATAAATGCTATATTTGTTACACAGGAAAACAAAGGAAATTAATAGATTTTATGAATCAGTATGTATAGATGACAATAACAGAATAACATATGTGTTATAAGATCGTTGTTAATTTAAGATCAGATTATTATACAATATACATTGAATTTTTAAATGTTTTATCTTAAAAAAAAAGAACATGTTCAAATGTTGAAAAAATATAAAAATTATACGTAACTAGTTGTTCTAACTGGCTCAATTTTTTGGAAAAATAAAATAAGTTACATAATTTAAATGATCTTTTACTCTTACTACAAATGGAAAGAAAAACCTGTGTTGATAAAAAATATAGTTAACCGAAATTTAGCTTAAAAACGAGTAACTGTAGTATTGTTATTTATTCTGATATTATAAATGCGAAAGTGTGTTTGTATGCTTGTTTGTCGGTCTGTCACGTCAAAATGGAGCAACGGATTGGTGTGTTTTTGATGTGAAGAAAGTTATAGGGCTGGAGAGAACATAGGCTACTTTTTGTCTGTTTCTATTCGTTCACCCACCTAAAATTGTAGGTGGAAGGTTTTTATAGAGCATTATTTGTATGTAATATATATATTGTATGTATATAAACAAAAAAAAGAATAATATTGTAATTATTTGTTTAAAATGGTCTGATACGAAACTTTATGTGACAGACCAAATTCAACGCGGGCGGAGCCGCGAGCATAAGCTAGTTCCTATATAATATAATCTTGTAGCTTATACATGCATTCGTAAGCAAGGATCTATATATGTACAATATCCATTTAAAGCTTAAGAAAGCAAGAATCAGGTGTTATTTCTATATTGAAACGAAATTATAATATTTTCGTGGGGAACATTATAGTTAGATAATTTTAATTAATCGGAGGTGCAATATAAATAAAGAAAGGATGCGGCCATACGCTGGGTAATATAACACTCCAAATGTAACTTAAATATAATATACACATAAAATAGGTCTATGCATCATGTCTCTTGAAATCAAGTTACTGTGCCAAAAAATATGTATTTTATCTATCAGCAGCCTTTTTTCAACAGCGTTTTTTTGTTATGGAATAAGAGAGAATCGCCGCGTATCGTTTTAGATACTATAATTTCTACCACTTGCACTGCAAACCATACTCCAACCGAACATTAGTTATTTATCGACGGATAAGAAAGCGGGATACTTTTGCCATACGGGTTACAATTAAGTACTACCAATACTAGTAGTAATGACGTCATCCCTCCTTGAAATTAAATTCCGTCGATGGCTTTGTCCTTCCAAGATCTATTAGATTCCAAGACTATCCAAGATGTAAAATCGTCTTATATTTTAGTATATACATTATTTCCTCCAGTTATAGTAGTTCCAATATTAGTATTAAGCAATTTCATCCTCTTAAGTTTTTTAAACATTTCAGAGTATCGATTGCATCGTTCATTCAACTTAACAATGGCTAAGACGCATACCTCACTATCTTCATTAGAGGAATGTAGATTCTGATTAATAGGCAAAGAATTTGAGACTAGTTTTCGGGCTCGTCTTGATATTGGTAATTCATCTTCCCATGCCAATAAAAACAAGTCGCTGTATTGTTTCTGAAATTAAAATAAATACATTTTATTGATTAGTTTCTTTTTAATATCGTGAACTGTTTGATAAATAATTCATACATGGCCAAAAGTAAAAAAAAAACATCTTATTCTACCGCCAATCGTCGAGTAATTTTGACGACTGTTAAATTTTTAAGTTTCCTATAGATCGAAGCTTAGGCTTCTATATCTCTATTGGGGTGTTTGTTAGCAAAAATTTTAATATGACTCATTCATATTTTCACTCACCCGCAAACTATCGCTGCTGCTTGATTGTGATTGTTGCAATGCTTTTTGCATGCATTCCATATTAAAGATGGACATATCGTCTTGTTCCACGCAGCACACTCTTATTTGTTCCAAGTGCCCAAGGACCTGAAACGAAGGTCAAGTAGGTATGTAACATTAAAGAAGTAGAAACTAGAGACCAGCACCTAAGAGGTCATGGAGAATATTATAAAGGTAAAAAAAAAATCCTTTTTTGGGTTCAGAATATGAAATAGGAAGCAAGTCCTATATGAAGTTAGAGACATTATCTATATTTGTCTTTGTGGCTTCAGTGACCACTTAAAGGTCATCTCTTATTCCTCTAAAAATAACTTACTGATTCAGCAGAGGGTGGTGCATTAGGAGGCATGTTATGTTTTCCAGGGCGTTTCCTTTTGTTCGGACTAGTTCCTGGATAACGCGTACTTAGCAGCGCCGCGAGCAGATCACCAACTTTATCCTCATAGTCCTGACACCAGTACATTATAGTGGATACAACAAATGTATCGGCCTCGTCCACAGTCCTACAAAACATTTGCCTAAGAACATCAGCCGTTGGTCTTTCTTGTTTCAACATTAGTAGCACTGATGTCAATGCTTCAGCATTGTCATTATATGACAGTTTTGGAATAATAGGCAAAACGTCTTCTACCGAAATATCATGGGCTGTAAGAAGTTGCCACAGACAATATTGTTCAAACGTCTCCCATCGAAGGCTTGCAGAAAGCATCGTAATAATATCATCAGATTTAAACATCATCAAATTTCCTTGAAGTGTTAGACATACCAGACGTTGCAACTGCCATGAGTCTAATACGGAAACAATAACGTGTAGAAGCTCAATGTGATTTTGAGCTTGATCTTTAAATTCCCTGTAAACATCTGGGATTAACCATCCAAGGAGATGCGCACTGACATCATAACATTTTTCAAAGTCATAAACTATATTGTCTGATACTTTAACGTGCAGATAACCACAGTACTCCTTGTAAAATTCTGCTTTAAATTTGACATTTCTTCTCTTTACACCATCCCGTTCAGCTCGTCTTTCACGTTCATAATAAACTTTTAAATAAAATAGTATGTAATATCCAACGCAGTCAACTGAGTTAGTTGTTCGGAACTCCTTGAATAAATCTATTACTAACTTGCGTTTTGCATCATCTCCTCCATTCGCAAGGATATTAATCAGGCCAAATATTGGTGTGTTTAAGAGAACCTCAATTTCTGCATTAGTAGGAGTACGGCTTATTTGTATACGTGGAGCGTCTTGTTGAATTGCAGAAAAAATATCAGCCAGGACATTTAATGTTGGCATGGAATTAGTGCATGCGCTAATCAGGGCACAGGCTGCGGCAGGTGTGCGCTCGTCTAGAAGTGTTTCAGCATAAGGTCGTAAAACTATTGGAAATGCTGCTGCTATTTCTGGACGTTCACGTGCCCGCACTTCAGATAAAGGTAAATCATCATCATCTGTGTCATCTGCAATATTAGGGACTATCTCCTCTTCGTCATCTGAAAAAGCAGGTTCGTCTGGTTCTAACCTTGGCAAATCTTCATTACCATCATCCCGAATTCCAGATGCTCCTTCTTCATTACCATTAGTACAAAATTCTTTGAATGTTTCTCTTACAGTGGTTCGTAACTCGCGGTCTAGCTTAGGAGAGTCAAAGAGAGGTTGTAAATTGGGCAGGACTCTTTTTTCAATTATTTGCTGTAGTGAGTTAAATATTCCTTGCCTTACCTTATCAGCAAATGGTGGATAAAAGTTTGGAATGATGCGGCACAAGAAGTCAAGTAAAGTAGCCGTTACGGCAGGGTGTGATCTCATTGAATGGTGCATTACTAAGATTGCTGGCTCGATATTCATAATGTTATCCTTATCTGGTTCATAGAATAACCAATCATAAAAAAGAGCCAATTTAGCATTGGATGCTGCTACATTTGACGTGCAAGTTGTAAGGAGCCATCCTATGACTGCCCACCTTGGTATTATATCTGAACATAATAACTCATTGGTTGGATGTATAACCCCAACAATAAAGCGGATCATATCACTTCGAAGACTTTGAGATTCAGGAGTAGCAAGATACTGTCTTTGGAACCACTCTTGATATTTTTTGTGATGGCCAAACCTTACTTGAGATGTTAGGAAAACCAATTTCCTTTCCATATCTGGTGTGAGTCTTGATTGTAAATATCTTCGAGAAGTTCTGGTCTGTAGGAGTTGTAGAACGTTAGTGAATGTGGGAGACAAAGACTTTGGGTTTATTAAAATATCCTGCCACAGTTGATTAAACTCTGGTATGCGTGCAACATTTTGTAGCAGTCGTACTAAATCCCTTCCCAAAGTGAGAACTTCGGTAAAATGTTCTCTTATTAAGGCTATGACAAAGTTAACTTCCTTTTGTCGCAGGGTCATTAGTTGCTGTATATTATGATCTTCGATTAATCGTAAATACGTATATACTACCATACATATAAGCACAGGATATTTGTCTAGCCACATCCGGTTATC
>DWNJ01001523.1:0-11902 GCA_018250275.1 Udranomia eurus
CATTGTAACGAAGAATTTATCTCAGTCCACTTCTTGGTCAAGTGCCAAGAGGTGGGCCTATTATGACGTTACATTAAGTGCAGTGAAGTTTGAATGATGCGGTTGGGTGGATTCTGTGGTGTTACGTTAAGCTTATAAGTCACACGGGTCTAGTCACAAGACGGCACATTATTAACATACCATTATTTAGTTTAAAGAGAAAAAGCTTTATTTTGTCGAAGAACCGCTGTGGTTGAACCACAACACCTTCCCTTTCTTTAAATGTAAGGAAAGAGGATGTAAATAAGGAAGAACTACAAATATAACTATGAATGACATATTAAACTCATGACTTACCACTCAAGTGTTATCTATTGAAGTACCCACAGTTCGGTGCGCTCAAGCAGTCTCAAATTCAAGTGTTGGTTTATCAATGACATAATTTTGATACAACTGTACAAATATTGGCTGTCTGGTCAAAATTCCATCGATCGCAAATTTCTATCAATCGGTGCTGTAGTTATAATAATGGTAAACTCTTGTTTCTGACTATGGGTTTCTGTCTCATTTCGTTGCTGTGTCCGCTCGTTTCTCTGTTTGTTCGTTTCTGTGTTCTTCAGGTACAAGAAATTGGAATACTTCCCTTTCTGTGAATACTTGTACATAATATTAATATAATATTGAATGAGTCGTAATAGTATAGGCAATCATGTGATCGGTGCTTGATAAGTTTAGTTTAACATTCAGAAAACTGACCCACAAATTTCATATGAAGTAAAATATATATATCGAAATATACCCTCATAATAGAATTTCTTTACGTGCTTTGCTTTCGAAACGTCTACGAATTTAACTAAAATATTAATATTAAGACATGTTGTACCGTTAAAATTGCCGTTATTATTAGCGGAAACCCGATAGTGGGTTTTAACCTCAAAATTACAGTAGGTAGAATTGATTACTATTGATAATATAGTCAGATCCATTTTTTTGGACCATACGGTCATCTGATACTAAGCTACATATTATGAAACACCAGACACTTGATAAATACAATCAAAAAAAATTACAGCTACATTAAGTATATTTAAAAGCATTATTCATCTCTATCTTTAACCAATCTTATTCCAGTTAGATATAACACTTTAGCAAATATTTCAGTGCTTTTTCGCAGTCATATTAAAAGCTTTCCCGACCACGTAACAGATGTTTTAAAGATCGCTATCAAATCTTTATATAGCTTCTGCATCATCAATCATGATCGCCTTATAATAATAATGATAGAACACCGTTTGGCACGAATTTCTGTCTTCATCTTATTTGTTGTTATTCTCTGCATTTCTGTTCAATGAATATTCGTCCAGGGACGCTGCTGTTCCAGTTGCTTATGTTTTATTAACATTATGTTGTGGAAAAGTTATGTTTCTTTCTTAACTTTCAAAATATACAAATGTCTCGTTCCGTGAAATTGCGATCTTACGAAGCGTCCAAAATAAGAGTTCTAGGGGTTTTACCAACAACCACTCCATACTTGATGGCTATATTGGCAAAAGTTATTATTAAAGTATAAGTATAAGTATTAAAGTAGTTAGTTACTAGAAGTAGTGACATCGGAGGTACTACCGGTATACGAAAATTAAAGACCCTTTAGCCCCACGCAATGAGACACATGCAAGGAAACTGTTTAAGTGTCCTAAATGATTATGAAAGAAACTACTAATACAGATTTGACATTGATTATATACTTGGTGAAATTTGTCCCATGCACATGTTATTACATGAATAAAATTTATTATCTTCATCTAATCTCAAAGACAATTATGTAATATTATCCACACTTATTAATCTCCCAACGATTATACAATGTTGTTTGTTACATCGATATATATGCATACAAATAAATTGTTTGTTTTATCTACACCAAGATGTGACCAGCAAGATCCGGCAGCCATAGTGTAGATCCGTTTACTACTTGTTTGGCAGACGTCACAAGTACTGACTATATTGAGGTAACTATCTATTTATAAGAATGGCCACTTAAAGAAAGCGGGGGTTCCGATTGCGGAAAGGGAACGAGCGAAACGCACATCAAAGCGGCTATTCTAGTTGTATTTGAAACAGTCGATGCCAGCTGCCAAAAGTTTAAAAAGTGTCATCTAGCGCGGCTGCGGCATGCGTCGTGGGCCTGACGCAGTCTTTCTTAAAGTGGGCGATAACTCCCCCCTTCCCCCACCTCCCTTCTCTCTGTCCTTTTTGGGCGAGTTCGAAACTTTTAGTAATGAAAACGTTTTTAACTCTAAAAAAGAATGATACTCATACAAGTAGGACACACTACGTTTACTTGCATTTACGTAATTCTGTTGGACTCTAGATAACAATTCAATTTCAAAGTGGGCAGGTGCACGACACGTTTGAGAACCTATGGTCACACGAATTCCGCGGGCGCGTATCATGGATTCAATAAAAACATGTAGATTAATATTAAATAACCTTTACTTCACACTAATCAATATCTTTGACAAGGTATTAGCCGCAAGCCGCACGTCGCAGCCGTTACCGCAAGCCGCGGACGACAGTCGCAGCTTCAGAATATAATTTTGTCTCCCTAATTGCCGCGGCCGCCTATATCTGTTATCATACGTCACGGGGTCATCGACTCGGCTTATCTCGTGTTTTCTTTGCGCTTTTCACGCTTTTTATCTCTGGTTTTTGGGTTCCGTAATTGAAAAACCGATCTCAAAAACGCGAGGTAAACGCATTTTCCATTGCTGTTATTGCTTTACATTTAGATCTCTTGTAAGAATTAAAATTGACTAGTTATTTTATTTTGTTCATATAAATTTAAAAGCAAAGTTTATTTATTTTTTATATTTTGTTTATGACTTAAATTAAGTAGCAAAGATGATAGTGTTGTAAGCATTAATACAGAATATTTAAAATAACAATATTTCGTTAACTTTTGAGTATTGTTAAAATATTTCAAAAATCGAATAACAGAAATCTTGAAAACCATCGCATTGCCTAAAATTCACTTGTTAGAGCCCGACTGTTACTTGACCGTTTTTTTCTGACTTCAAAAACCTTATGTTTGATAACTGTGACGCGTCATGCGGATTGTTTTATGGGCCTTGTGATTAATGTTAGCGAGAGTCTGTTACGTACTTACCGGTGATAGGATAACATAAGACCACACTCAAATGATTACTAAGTGTCAAAAATCTATATAAAATGATACTTTAAGTAATTAATAAACTTCTCCGAATGCGGTCGTTCTAGAACCATCTATGTACACCAGACAGGAATAAAGTCTATTATTAATAAAGGCACTATATTCTCGCCAATCCGTATTGGTGCAGCACGGTGGAGCCTACTCCGGCCTCTGCCTTTTTGCAATTTTAGATACGATAGAAAAACAGAAAAAATATAGAATATAATAAGAATTTTATTGAGGAAAACTAACATTTTCCTGACCAAGCGTCATCGGCACGACGGATGAAACCGCAGGCAACGGCCAGTCTTTACATTACGGGCGTATCTTACATTTTCAAATAAAAAAAACGAACGCGAAATGTCGCTAAGATGAGGGGCAGTGCGGTGATCGGCCGACGCGTGTCGCTGCGACGCGCCGCGACTTGACACCCGATACGACGCACGAATGACACTGAAATTGGTAATCTCAGGGCTGTGGAACGGAAATTATGTCTGCTCTATTATTTTTGTCATAATATTGTTGACATGTTGGACCGTTGTTCTTATCAAGAAACTTAGAAAGTATTCTAAGCGTAACGTAAGAAAAAGAAACTTAGAAAGTCGTCTAACGTAAGATTTATCCCGAAAATATGAATGTTGCATACATTGCATACCCAAAGGATTGAGTGTAATTGTCATTATAGTCATCATACTAAACCTACCTTGATTTTTAAAAGCTTTAGTTTAATATCGGCGAATTTAAGATTAAGAGCGTTATTCTCATAATTGACAACCCTAAATTTTGCGGAGCAATGTGTATGTATTATTACATTGCGTTTTCGGAGTAAAGTTAATACGAAATTGACACTTACAACCGTTTTGTTTTTTATTGAATTTCGGATAAAGAAAGGCGAAATAATATTAAGGCTAATATTCCAAAAGGATAATCTAAATTCAACTTTAGTATAAAGCAAATACAGTTTATTTCCGAATAGTCGTAATAAAATTAGCGTGTAAGTAATGCCTGTTTTCGAATGTTTTGTTTTATCAAAAAAGAAAACCCTTTTGTAAGTTGTCAATGCTTCGACAATATTGATATTAATATTAATTTCGATCAATTTGGCATGCAAAATGCAATCTGACGACTGAGATTTTTACTGAAAATATACGTATGTATATATAAAACGTAGCAAACGAGTACACAGTGCAATGGAAAGGAATATGAAGTTAACATTATTTTGTAGCGTAGTATCAAATCAAAAACTCAGAAAGGAGAAAGATTTTGTGTTTACAATTAGTTTTAAATCATCACCTTGTTACAATCTTTCAAATCAAAAGTAATATGCATTTCTGCGTCTTTTGGCAACCCCGCAAGATCCACAGATATCCTTAATTTTATTGTTATTTTTAAATAATTAATCAAATGTACACATACATCATAGGAAGGAACTCTAACTAAGCGAAACCTAACCAATGGGCTATTCTAATGTTTAGGGTGTCGGAATCAATGATCGAGAGGTCGTGGGTTCAATCCTCACCCCCCCCATTGCACTATTGACGTGAACCCACTCTTAATACAAGCTTACTTGTTTATCTAATTGTTACGACTAACTGTAATACGCGTTTATTAAGTAATTGTTTAATGGATATTCGCGTAAAATCATGTTCTTGCATAAATATAAGTTTACTTTAAATGAATATGCATCACGTTAATGCGTCTAGTTATAAATAAATAAATTAGAATATAATTAATAATAATAAATTAAGCACGAGACATTATACCGATATTATAATTTATCACCGTGAATTCCGGGTTCCTATTATAACAGCAATTTTAATATATTTGTATATCTCGTACAAAATACAGTACCTAATTTTAAGTAGATGTCGTTTAGTATACCTATAAGTTTTTCAGCCTTTCAGTGAAAATTTTAGTCCCAGTACGCACTACGCAGTTTACAAGAACAAATAGGTTGTCTAAAAATGCACGCCCCTCCACAGTCTTTACTCACACATGCAACATTTTATGAACCAATAATATTAGCTCCTGTGCCTTTCGGATCCATTATTATTTTTTCCAACTTTCAGTCTTTATCTTCTCGGAGAACAGAGGTTGCCACCCTAGAAATTCTTCCTAAAAAATGTTACTTTTGACAAGTTACTACTTACCAGAAGAAATAAAAGGCAAAAACCAAAAATCTGTATCAAAAAGAACGCACACATTTAAAAGTATTATAACCGACATATAATGCGGAATTTAAATGTTTACATTGTCTTAGCTTTATGTTATTTTTATGGAAAAGCGCGGTGGATCTCGTTCGGCGAAACAGATAAAATATAACGAGGATGATTCACAGTGTGATTGTAGATATTGTAAACGATTGTACTAAAAGTTTGGATTTACCTCTGTATAGTATAAATAAATGCAAAGAGTGATTGTTTTAATAGATTTATGTTGGCGTGGATCAAGTTTAACATAAACCTGATTTACTTATGCAAGAATGCACAACCATTTGACGTGGTAAATAAATAATTTTACTTTGTTTCTTGAAAGAAAATAAATAAATAAATCAATGATATTTAGCTTACATTTGGGATATACAAATTATTTTTTGACAAATTATATACACGTTCAATTGAACAGTTAAATCATATTGATATTTTAAAATGATGGCATCTTACATGTAATACAAATCTTTTTTTTATTTCCCCTTAAAAGATAATTCCAGCCCAGTATTTTCTCAGAAAATGGACACTATTTACCCAAAACTGTAGTTAAATATCTATGCATTGAGTCAGTTAGTTGTGTTCACGTTAAAAATAAAAAATTATCCGTTAATTCTACTATCTAACACATCGAGTGGTTTACGACTTGAAATAATTCGTGCGTTTCACAACTCGATAATCGTAATCGTTTACTCGTAAGCGGTAACGATTCCGATGTGAGAGATTAGACATAATAAATATAGAGAGAAGAAACTACATACAGTAATCGTTTTTATGGGCGAAAACTGGTTGCTCGATTTAGTTTCTTGGTATGTAATGTGTCGGTTTATCAAAATTTATGTGAATGGTAGAAAAACAGCTAATAAATGTTTTGTAACGGATATTTTAGTTCAATGTTTGTTGGTGCATTTGTTACTGTATGCACAAAGTATAAAACTGAACTCTATATAAGCAATATGAAATATAAAAAAAATTAAATACAAGTAGAAAATTTAATGGAAATATACTAATATACAGGTTTTTTTTGCACATAATAGTATGCGCAAGACTAAGCGTAACTACATAATGTTGTGCATCTACTGTAAGTAATACATATATAATACAGATTACTATGTTACATTTAACTTGTACAGTAAAAAAACAATTTAATTTCTTTAGCTTACTTATACATATTTATGAGATAAAGTAATGGCAATAAACGAAAGCAAACTGATACAAAACAAAAAAGACATGTAACTTTATGGTACCCATTTGATCACGAAAATCGATTTCACTCAATCGGTTTCCAGTGTCAATTCCAATTTGGTAAATCATTCGATCTTTGCATAATCCATTCGTATCGAATGACGGAATGAGCGATTGAACCTCGTTAACAGATCGCCGAGTAAATAAAGATCGGTTTAAGTTTTTATATGTTATAGTGAAGCTGTTTTTATTTTTTACTAAACGTTGAAATCTAGAATTCACGGAAAAGACCTAATACACAAATTTTATGTATTTCAGAATAGACAGACGGTTTTCTCCAACGTTTTGAGAATACTAACAAGAAATTCATATTATTGTAATTTATTATACCATAATAAAACACTTTACAAGAGAGATAAAGATAAGAATAATAAAACTCTCACAATTGTATAACACAACTTAAAAAGTAAAATGTAAAAGTTACGAAAAGTAGAACAATCTTCATTGATGATTTTCATGAATAGCAACGAGAAACGGTAAAAGGCGAATGAATGCCTGAAAAAGGGAAGCCTTAACTGAACTATGATTAAAAATCTCCTGGTGCTATGCAAAAAATTACTCCGCAAATACTATAAAAAATATCAAAGTAAACTTACAAATTTGAATGAAATTTGAAACCGTAAAATCAGTGAAATACGAGACCGAAGAAAAGTCATAAAAATGAATGTCGCCGACTTTCTGAATGAATCGAAGCGGCAAAATAAGGACGAACGTGCCTCGGGGTAATTATGTTCATAACTATTCGTCACCTGTGGCTTTGTCCGCGTTATTAAATTATTTTCACAATTAAAATAAATTCACGAGTATATATTTGTTTTTCGAAAAACGATGGCTAATTCCCATAAATTTTATGTTTAAGTTTTTAAGACTCATATTTTATTTTCTGTGCTTACTAAGATGTCAATGATCAAAGGTAAAATTGTCATTTTCTATTCAAAGTCCGATATCTCAACGAAATGTGATCGTATCAAGGTTAAAAGCAATTTAAAAAATAATGAACAAGCTGGTCCATATTGTGGGTATGTCAGAAAAAAATATTTCATGACCGAAAAGGAAAACCGAATGCTATTAAATAGGATTGAGCAATAAATAAAAAATAAATTTTGTTGTTTTTTTTTATCTCAAGTACTCAAAAATAGAAACTTCAAGCTCTAAATTACTTTTTTTGCAACTAAAATAAAGATACAGCTAATCAAAAATCGTTTTTTTAACCTTTAATTTTTTTCATAATTGGGATGAAGCAATTACGCTTTGCAGCGTCGATCATTGGTGAAGAAAGGACTTTCTCTCTCTCTTTAGCAAGGACTTAAATACAAGGTACGCAGCTCTAGCAATACGCAGTCCAGGGTGCTCAGCTGGCACCACCTCATTTGGCCTGTATCTTGTGTTGTAAATAAACATATAGCGTTCTCTATCCTTGTATTTTGACGGCCCTATCTTTAGTCCATCCTACAGACACACTGCTATATTTGTCTCGTGACATTTCGCGTTTATGTTTTTTTACTGGCGCCATGTCTATGTGTCCGTCTAATATGAGTGACGTGTTTTGAAAATTATGTTAAACTCTCGTTTATTTAGTGAAAGTAAATTGGGTAGAAAATAATAAAATGTTCGACATACTGGTTCAAGATCCGATTTTAGTTAGTTCTACAAGTTATGAGACTTTAGTCAAAGATCATCTATCTACTCTCTATACTCAACGATCTACCCTCAATATTCAAGGGAAGAAAAACGCACTAATAATAAATTAAAAATGAAATAATATAAGTCTCTATGTACTTGAAAAGGTTATGTCAACTATGAACTTTTAACGTATGTATTGAAAAATTACAATTAAACATTTATGTTGTTAAAATTATCGTATAATTTTATAAGCAAATCCTCATAAATCGCTTGTCTCTGTTAATAACAGGAAGTAATGACTTCGCTTTACTGCATAAAAGCATTCTTTGTGTTCGACGAAAAAAAGAATCGTTTGAATTTAAAACTATTAAGTAGTCTTTATGATTGAGAATTAAGGTTGGAATTAGCGTTGTTGGCGGACGATCAAAATGTGTAACTGTAAGGCAATTTCAACAGTGGCATAATCAATTTGTTGCTTCTAATCGATTGCGAGCAGAAATATTCGATTTTTGATCCGTTATCACTGAGCCACTTGGTTATCTTGTTCTTTTTTTAAATTCTATTATTAATGCACAGGCATCGTCTTCGTGAAGGTGGGAAAAATCTTGACAGTGTAATTATTTTTTATTTTTAAATTATTGGTATAACGGAAATGCTTTAGCCTATTATTTATTGCGTGATCATCCATTTTATAAACCTGCAATTAAAAACACAAATGAGTACATACATCATTTGTATTATGTTTGCTTGGGTCGAAAAATTAAAATAAATAATGTAAATAAATATTTTTTCCAATATTGGACGTACAACACATCCATCAGACGTTTTTCAAATAACATTACTACAAGGACTGTTACTACTATTATTACTATATTATTGGATATTACCATTTAATCGAGATTTATATAATAATCAATCTGTTTGCTGTTTTTACGATAATAGTCCACGCAGTAACAGGTGAAGGATAGTACGAATTCAAAATGGATCGTAAAAAGGTGAACGATCCCATAAATCTTTAAACGAAAAACTTTGTAACCGATGAAAGTATTCAAAGCGCTTTTCATGTGTCTGGCCTGGCACAAAAGAATTTATATGAGCCGTAAAGGTAAAAAATGCAAAACGTCCTAGACTATTGAGTCGACACAGAATTCGAGGAAACAAATATACAAGATAACTTCGTTCTGAATATCACTGAACATCACAATTTTGCCTTTCATACATATAAAAATGTCGTAACACAGTACTACCAACTGTAAAATAGAATCAACGTTCTGAGATTTAAATTAACGATTTCAAATTTAGAACGCAAAATAGGGATGCGTGTTTACATGACTTAACGAGCGTTGTCTTGTTATTACGAAATTCAGACGATTATAACAATTTACTGGTAATCTCATGTTTTGTATCTGTCAACAGTTAGCCGAATCGCTTTTTAATGTAAACCTTATTTCGTGGTTATAAAGTCTATATCATTACTTGGTTTTATTTAATGGCTTCGAATTTGTTTTTCACACTAAGGCTGCGAAGCGTGAATTCGTTTCTATATTTATCTTTCGTTCGTCTGCGGTCTGCGGCCTGCGATTGCGGCTTAAGCGGTTTAAGTATCTATGATTTGATGCAATAATCAGATAATGATATCGCTTTTTATTGTATTAATTATCTTTTTTTGCTTTGGAATTGAAATTGATTCCGCTCGAGGCATCCAAACCGGATTTATGGCGGGAATTTTTATATTTATTCTATATCTACGTCAAAACGTAATATTTTTCATGCAAACGTGTTGCACATACACCTAAACATGTATTTTAATAATTAGCACTTTCACACTTTAATGTCAACGAAATCTGTTTTTAGACATATCCACTTACCAGTCCAACAATTCGTAGACCAGAAGCTATTATTAACATGAAACTATTATTCGTTACAGATTGTGAGACCGCGCCCGCAAAACTCGGATCGGTTGCGGCTTAACGTAAACCGAGACCGTGTCGCAAATCCGACTGGTGGTGCAATACTGACCAAGCAAATCCATCATGTATATGATGACGTGTGATAACCATCGATCGAAACGAACTGATCGTCCAACTTGACTGCTTCGCGCCCAGTACCGAAACTGAATACGAAGCAGGGTGCCGGCCGGACTGAAGATATTAGATAGTTAACATGTTAGTTCGATCGTTAGTGGTAGCGAACTGACAGTGGGTAACGGGTCCGTGGTTGGGCGCCAAGCGAGTCCCGCGTGGGGCGCCAAGGCTCGGGTGTAGCGTGGTATGCGCTTGTGTTGAGCAGTGACGGCGGCGGCGCGGCTGCCATGGGCGCGGCGCGCCATGCGCGCCACGCTGCGCCTGCTGCTAGCGGCGCTGGCGCTGGCCTCGTGCGCCGCGGCCCCCGCGCCCGAGCCGCGCGCGCAGCGCTCCGCGAACCTGAGCCACATCACTGGCACCTCGCGCACGATACAGATGTTCCTCAAGAACCGCTATCTCCAGCTGCTGCCCGATGGCACCGTCAACGGCACCATAGACGGCACCAGCGTTTACAGTAAGTCCTTTGTTTGCTGTTGAATATGATATTATTTTCTACTTTCGAAGCTTAAGATACAAATTCTTTTCTTTTTTATAGGTACTTATGATCACAGCAAAAGTGCAATATGTTTTCCATAAAATGAGGCTTATTCTTCTTTTATGTTTTTTTTCTTCTACTTCTTCTGCCTTGTTTCGCTATTTTATATAACCAAATTTATTTAGCAATAAACACAAAACTAATTCAAATCGTTAATTTTAACATAATGCTTTTATAATTCGTCCCATTAGATAAAACATTATACATATTTTATACAGATTCTCTCGCATAAGCATATGCCAGTTTTAGGAATAAGTTTCTCAATTTAATGGCTACCAGACGTTGGTCAGACGATATAATTATTATTACATGCGTATGAGACATACCTAGTTTGGCAAAGTTCTGTGGTAGTTCAAAGTGGGATATAATTTAAAACATTTTGTTTTTTTTAATGTTTAAGCTGCCTGTAGATTAAAAATAATGAGGTCATAACATCAATTTACGGGATAACGCGTACATAATGTAATTTAAAGGTCAGTCATACAGTGACATAAATCACGAACGGTACATTTTTATGTTCGAAACGTTCGGATTTGACACCCAAATAGCCTATAATAAGCACGTGGTATTCTAGTACATAATTACGTGCAAGCATAATGCCCTGACTGTCATATTATAATGGCTCTATCGAAGCTGCCATTTCACTATGTCAGTGTTTAAACGAATAACAACCTTATTGTTAAAGAGTTAAGAACTATGTAACGCGCCTTTGTCATACAACTCCAACTGCCTGAAGCATACAGCGCGGTGGTCTTCACCTGATTGTGATCGTAAAAGCATAACGTAGACAGTGGTTCGAAACATTCGGATAACTACTTTTTGTAATATTTCAATATGTTACATTAAGATTATATTTAATATGGTAGAATATTGGCATTGATAACGAATCGGATAATAAATTTACTACAACGCCTGTATATGGAAATGAATTTAGACATATTAGGACTGTTCAGAATAGTATAGTAACCATGACAAGCAATTAAATATTTTATGGAAAAAGTATGTTAATAAATGTTAATGC
>DWNJ01001524.1:0-11898 GCA_018250275.1 Udranomia eurus
AAGCTTTTATTTAATTGCCTTAAAAAGAAGAAAATGAACTGTTAAATTAAATCAAACCAATCAATTTAGAACATGCATTGCACAATTTATTATATTGATATTTTATAGGATTTTACTTCATAGCATTGCTTATAAGAAGTATGTCAAGCAAGACTAGTTAGTACATAGATACATTGCGAGTTAAATAAACGCTTGAAAAAAAGGCCAGTCCTTTTTGTTGACTACATTCTTTCTGTGTTAGCGGAACTTTAATCGAAGATTCGTAAATAAGAGCGTAATATTTACCACTCAAAAATTTCTGCCTGATACTTAAGTTCCACTTCATCAATGACTTACGAAAAAGGCGCTCAACAATTGAGTAAAATCTAAAGACACGTCGATAACAATCTGGAGCAATATGTTACTGACAAACTCACAAAGAAGTAAGCACCTTGACGAATGACTCGAGTCATACAATTGCGATTCGCACTTCGAGTATCATCATTTAAAATTTTACCGAACAGTGCGCCAAATACCGCATGGGAAATTAAACTTTGTTTGAAGTAGCGATGCTATATACTTCTGTGCAATTTTTCTGGGTACTAATAGTGTCGCGTTCTGCACACACAATTGAACTGCATACGAACACAATAACAAATAATGGAATCATTTGACACGATCTCTCAAAATATTGTTAGAGCAAATGTGCAATGTTTGTGAGGCTGTGAGCACAAGAGGAAGCGGTAGCGGGTTGTTTGATAACTGGGAGGTAGCAAACGAGAACGTCCACGTGGTGGTAAGCGGTCACTGCCGCCGATGGACATCTGTAATCAACCCAAGACAAATTGGAAATTTTCTCTTAGGTCGACCACAAATACATTGTTACCCCTGAGGACTAAGTTGGAACGCCTCGGTTAAATATGTCTCCCTGACCACACTTTTCAAACCAGAACACAGCAGCAAGAATACTGCTGTTATAAGGCGGACATAGATGTGGCGATGGTGCCTCCGGAGTTGAACCGTAAAAGGTTACCTAATATTTATTGTATCCTTGTCCATGATATTAATTAATTCACACAAGTCGAGTTGTCAATTTCTTAGTTATTCAAATTGTAATATTTATAACTATATATAATACTAATCATAAATAAAAATAGTATAATGCAAATTATTTATAATAATTTAACAAAATACAGAAATTATCTCATCAATAATATTAAAGCCGGTTGTTTAACACACACAAGTTTTATTATCGACTCATATTAAGTATATTATTATAACGCTAACGCTTGAATCTAAGACATAACTTCAATCGCTTCAACTTATACATTGCGGGTGTCAAAACGGCGAAGTGAAGGAGACAATGAAATGTTAAGTGGGGGGTCCATCGCCCCAGTGCGTGCTTCAACAAAAACGTGTCAATATTGTGAACAATGTTTTCGTCCGCTTTGTGGCCGCCGGAGATAAATTGTTATCGCCATTCACGAATAATATAGTATAATTTGTTGGGATTAGATCGGACGGTGAGCGCAATGTGGACAAGACATGGAATTTAATTAAATGGTAAAATTGCGAATACGAAAATAAGTTCTTACAAATAACGTAATATAAAAGTTCTCATTATAACAATATTCCAGCACAACGTACAACACAAGAAATTGTGTGCCTCTTATGCAGTCGAAACATTACATGCACAGTAATCGTAAACTCGATTAAAATTAATTCTAAGAATATAGAATGGCCCATGAACGTACATAAGACAACGTATACTAACTAATAATTTTGAGCCGACGTTTTAAAATCAAAGAATAAATATAATTACAAAACGACAAATGATTTTAGATGTTTTATACTAACCTTAATATATTTTAGTCATATCCACAATAGGCTTTCCCTCGCTACCGCATCCTAACCGCATCAAGCGCAGTTTACCCGTCACCGCCTACCGAATACCCGCCATTGTCGCTAAGCATCTGTTTATATCACATGACGTGGGTAACTAACGACTCTACCATCGACTCTACCAAACCCGACTGTACCCAACAAAACCAGGTGCCGATCGTTATCGCGTTTTGGTGATATATTTATGTTTGATCTGCCTAGATAACATTAGCAATGGAAAAATATTTTATTGTCTACCATTGCAAATAGAGACAACTGCGCAGAAAGTGAATTTAAGTAAGTCGTGATATCAACGGTTTGAGGTTTTCATGACGCAAAATCCTATACAACAATACATTATGGCATATAACAATATATAGATATATAGATAGTCATAAAACGAATATAACCTTTTATATGGTACATTATTTTAGCATCTAATTAAATTGAAGTTTTAGTTAAGCTAATAACTTATGCATGATTAAAAATGGGTTTATTATCATTCAAGTCTATACATATAACTTGATATGATATGATCTGCACAGTAATCTGATAAGTAAATAACTGTAATAATAATAAGCATTTAGTCGCATCTGTTCATAAAAGTGTACTAACGACTCTACTTCTGTACTAGGAGACCAGGTGTTGATCGCAATTCTTGATAAATATTTAATGCCCTCAATATAAGTGATATAATATATATTCATGTGTATTATCTGTGCACTAATGATGACCTTTTAAATAAAAAAAATACTTTGCATACATTCCAAATATCATATACACGTAAAGGATATGTTAAAATATCTGCATTAAAATATACAGATATTAATGTTTATAATGAATTCCATTTAAAATTCTCTACAGTACTTATGAAAGCTTATTAAGGTTCCTTTGATTTAACCGATGAAAAAACGGAGATTGTTCTCATTTCGATAAACAGACATAGATAGACATACGAGTATATCGACATTATTTTTAATAGATAGGATTCGAAGTTGGTCCCATAAAATGTTTTAACGAAAATTTTAGCACTATGGGCACAAAATAGGGGATAATTGATTGTCCATTCTCTCATTGTAATACTGAGTTATGTATAGCCTTATCATATATTTCTTTGGTTAAAAAGTACTTGTTATGTATATTTTACATATGAACACGCTCTTTAAATGATAGGAGGGCACTTTCACAAACTAATATCAAGATTAGCAAAACGCTTGTGCTTGCTCCATCTTTAAATCTTTTAGAACAAACTTAATCTTAACTACATAGGACTGTACGCCAATACCGACCATTTCTGCATGTCGAAGGATAGACTTTTATAGAGCAATTACTGCAAAACTGCACAGCCTTTTTAAAATCCCCGTACTCTTATATTATATTACAACTCTACACAACAAAGCATGGCTCAACAATGGGAAACCGATAAACATCGACAATCACGTGTTATTCACACACGGCCTGGAAAAGCCGTAAGAGAGTTAATGTTGGAGCTTGTAGAGTCCTAGTTAATGGGTGCGCTTTATGTAGAGCTACAGGCTGTTGGACAAAATTATCTGATTTTGCGTTATAGTTCGAGTTTAAATGGAATTATGTCTCTACATGTAAAGCGGGGCTTAATTAGAGCGCGCTAATAGCGGTTACATACGACCTAATAAACTTTTACTGTGTGAGCTTGGAACAAGCGTGTATATCACCTAGTGTTTAGTATTGCGAGCTACGGACATCCTTATTTAAGCTCGACTAAGATAGAGGCTCGATTAAAGGTGATACGTACATGTTTGCTGCTGACAACTATACCTGAAAACTATTTGGTTGCATACATATATATATATCATAGTTTGATTAAGCCGGTATACGAACTTAATCTAATCAAAGGTAGTAAAATTTACAGGTGGTACCACCTTTTAGGGTTCTACTCCGGAGGCACCACCACCACGTCTATTTCTGCCTTATTCTTAGTGTTCTTGCTGCTCTGGTTTGAAGGGTGTGGTCAGGGAGACATACTTAACCGAGGCATTCCAACTTAGTCCTCAGGGGTAGCAACGCATTTGTGGTATGTAAGAAAGAACTTCGATTCTGTCTTGGGTTGATTACAGATGTCCATGGGCGGTTGTGACCACTTACCATCAGGTGGACTACGTGCTCGTTTGCTCCCAGGCATAAAAAAAATATATATATTAGGTACTTTTACATACACATAGGTACTCGACCATTTCTGAGTCTACAATACCTAACTACCTGCCAGATACATAATGTTAATTACGACATTAATGTTTTAGTCTGCCAAAAAGTCTCAACCCGTTTGCGGGATACATCACTTCTTCTACATTATCATATAGTCAACACAGCAACAAGGTACCTATTATTCACGCGACAAATGATATTATTCCCTAGATATAAATAAAGTTGTCAACTCGAAACACTGGCGCTATTTTCTAGACTATAATGTTTTGCATACGAATAATGTCCTAAGATTTATTCATAGCTAGAGATGTATGTATGTAGGTACTATAGAAACTAAAAAATGTAGAACTAAATAGCTTTGCAGACGTGCGAGATGTTGACTCTTTGTTTACTAGACAACAGCTATAGTATAAAATAGTTTACATCATAATCAACTAACATTAGTATAACGGGAAAACAGTTTAATTAGACATGTGTTACTCAGTCGCAAGGGTTTAAATTCTCTCACAGGAGAAGAATTAAGGATTATAGTTTTAAGGGAAACAAACTTTTATGATACGGCTTCAACGCATACATCATCGATGAACTAACGATAGGCCGTAGGTATATTGCTTCTTAAAGAATAGCACTATGATATCTTCGCCTGTCGTAATTGGCGACTAGAGAGGCCTCTGGATTCGGGGCGGTAACAGTGGGAGCTCGAACCGTCTAGTCCACGACTCCAGGAAGGACGTCATTGTGAGTGGCCTCCGAACGGCGTACACGAGGAAGACATTGGAATAAGACATAGAGTCCCCCCGTGCGATGTGCCTGATGAGGCAACGGGCAGATGGGTATCCAGCCCTCTGGAGAAGTGCCTGAGTACCCCACAAATCAAAGGAGGCAACCGGGGGGTTTTTAGTCGGTGGAAATCCCACATAAATCGGTATTGCTCCACGGTATCTTTTAAAGGTGTATGCTTCTGAATCGCAAAGAAATGTTATAAATACGTTCTTGCTATTTCCAGGAACAGTAGTGGGTGTTGGTGTGGGTTTGACACGAGACTGCTCCACACTGATGGTAGCGCAGTACTTCAAACGAAGACGCGAGCTAGTCGAGATTTTCATCGTCAGCGGAAGCGGCCTAGGCATAGCCGTCATGTCTACTTTCATCAAAAGTGCAATCAGGTAATCAAAGTAACATGAACACGAAGGTATTTTGGTTAATACTTGATCATCTATTATATTGTAGTATTTACTAGAAAAATAGCCAAATGTACTTCCAGTAGGTATCTACGATAGGGATGTACCACCTTCAGTTTAAATTTGACGTGGAACTATTGTAGAGATTCAGTTGCAAAAGGTATAGATAATTCAGTCCGTCGGTCAGATTTGAACTTTGATATAACCAGAGCCAAATAATATCATACGATCATATATGTTACATATACGTTACGCATGCACGATATATGGACATATCTGAAAGGTCAAAGGAGTGTGAATTTGTCAGAATCCATAACATTTACTGTAAAATAATTCTCTTTTAATCATAGCTACCCTTTGGGATTTGCGTGCAGCTAAAAGTCGCGTGCTCGAAACACGCGTATTATGTTAGGCGAAAGGTTTAATTGGATCTTTCTACTTAACTACATAATTACTTAAACCTTTCAACCTGCCCTGAACTTACATTAACTGGTTTGTGTCTGTTTTCTGCAACTGAGAATAAATTGAAAAGTCTCACAAAACATACAAAAACTGTTCATAGTGTAAGAGAAGAACTGCAAAGAACAGTTCTTCTACACTTGAAATGTATATATATATACATTTTATTTTGCAGAGCAATAGGTTGGCGACTAGGACTGCAGGCAGTTACAGGAGTCGTTTTCGTAACATTTATTCTTGGCACGTTCTACCGATCAGCGTCCCTATACCATCCACAACGTCGTGCCATACTCCATCTTAAGAATCAGAACAAAATCAAGCGGAAGATGAAGGACAGGAACAAAACAGATGACCGTCAGCCCTTCTTCGACTTCTCAACTTTGAAATCCAAGACAGTTAGAATTCTGCTCATGTCAACTGGAATATCTGCTTTCGGTATCAATACGCCGATATTTTACTTGGCATATCATGCTGAAGAGGAAGGTTTGTATTAGAATTAGAATATTTTTGTTAAAGTGAACACTTAACATAAATCATTGTTAATTTCAACCGAGCCAGAACCATCGACTTTTCAAATAATCCGAATTCAATAGGTCTTTATTCCTTCAATTCAAAAGAGATTATATTTTAAACTACAATAATAAATTATTTATCATCACTTCGCAAAATATATTTGCTTTAAGAAAAGACGGCGATTAATCGCCGTGACTCATCGACTATTTTATATTCCTACACACTTCTGTCCCATGAATGATCGAGCTTTAAACCTAAGTTGTTTTTCTTGAATGCTTAATACTAATATATAATATAATAATAATACTTATTTTGAATTTCTTTCTCAGGATTAGGAGACACCGCAGAATTGCTTCAGGCCTACCTAGGCCTAGCTTGGGCAGTTGGCTGCGCGGCCTTTGGTCTTCTCGTACGACAGAATTCCGCAGAATGCCGTATTGCTCGCCAGTATCTGACACAAGCGGCAGTTTTCGTGTGTGCACTTGCTACTATGGCTCTAACTGCTGTAGAAGGCTCCTATAGAGGATACGTCATGTTTGCATGGGTCTACGGTATGTCCTGAAAACTTAGCCCAAATTTAAATAAATTATTGGGATCTTTTGAAAATCAATCTCTCTATCTTAGACTCAAGCTCTGATTAATGTAGGCTTACAACAACAACGACAACGACAACACTTAGAGGGCTGTCTTTGATCGGTTACTGACGTTACCGATAATAGTCGTTAAGTTAATACTCCAAAACGCCTTGCAGCAAGTATGAAGCCGGTGACATTATGACTCAAGCTACGGCTGTCAAGAGTACCTACTTACCAGTGGCGGATTTACACATTTGCCACCCGAAGGCTGAAAAATACCCTTAAAGACAACGGCGAAACAAAAAGGTCGACAAGGTCCAGTTTAAGTATATCTCTAATTTACCGGCAGTTTAAACTTGGAGGATCTTTTCTTTGGCTGGAGCCTACTCAGCCTAAAAAAGCTCTGGTAAATCCGCCACTGATACTTACCTATACCGATATTTGTCGTTATGTTATCACCAACATTGTTACCGATGGTCCCGGTTGTGATACAGAGGAGTGTGATTACTTAACATTTAAAACGTTACAGGCATATTCTGCGGAGGATACCACTATTCACTGAAGATGTACACGTACGAGCGAGTCCGTTCGCGTAACTTTGCGCGCACTTGGGGCTTCGTACAGTGCTCGCAAGCGGTCCCCATCGCTATTGGAGTGCCGCTGTCTGGTCAGTTCTATGCGGGACTCCTTAAGGAGGAAATTACTTACAAATAGTAAAATGTCACGATTTAATATTTGCACATAATAGACAAAACATAAGTAGGTGAAAAATTTAACACTAATATTTAAATATTTTAAAAATAATGCTGTTGTTTTTTATTCATTAATAATAAAGTAAAATTAATGATGAATTAATAATATTATATATTTTATTTCCAAACTAGCAAAACAATTAAAATGTTTTTTAATGAAATTATCTGCAGCTTTTAATTAATTACAAAGCCCAAAGCATGCATTATGATTCCTAAACTACATTGATGTTGTCAACCGTTATTCCACAACTCCAGGGTACATAAACGTTGGATGCGGAGGCAAAGCGGGATACTACTTCAGCTCGACGTGTTCTCTGATCGGCTCCTTGTCGCTCTTCTGCATCGACCTGCATCGCCGGAGCGTTGCACACAAACACACCAAGTAAGATTCAGACGCTCGAAAGTAATATACTTATTTATTAACTTACGAATGTACTATTAACGATTAAATACAGTTAACTTATTGTTGAACAATGGTTGACATAATTAAAAGCGTGTTCACTTCACTTTTCCTTTTCAAATGGATGATGAGTTTAAATTTCTGTTATCGGTCTGGGTATCCGTGTAGTCTCTGTGCGTTATCCATGGCACCCACGACACGGAACCCTAGTGTAGGGTTATCAGTGTGAAAGCGTTAATTAATTAATTTAATCGACCACACTACCACAGCTTCATACAGCTTTTATATCCATCGTTAGCTACACCGATAAAGTTTTATTTTCAGAGAAAACGGCGGCACCGCGCCGTGCGAGTCGACGTGCGGGCCGCCGCACCGCGTCCGCGACCGCGAGCCGCGGACCGCCGCGGGCGCCGCCACCGCCTTAGGTTAGTCCCAAACACTTACTTCTGTCTATCAAAGATACCTACTCAATATTTTACATTTTGTCTACCGATATAAAATGCAGAGTTACGTAGTGGCGGATTCACCAATCGGCTGAGTATTTGGAATATATGGCGGCATATTTCAAGGGGGTGGCAGATTCCAGGATGGGAGAGCGAATTAGGTTATTCTTTAAGTCGAATCGAATTTGGATCCTACGTACGTATAGGCGAATGCGAAAAAAAGGTCGTCCAAGTTTAAACTTGGCACATTAGAGATGTTAACTGGACCTTTTTCGCCGTTTAGAAAGTTATTCGTTGGAATAATGTTTTTTTAGCCTACCAGCGGCAAATGTGTAAATACGCCACTGGTTTTACTAAACAAGCTAGGTCGGAACTCGCAAATAATGTTTTTGGGTCTGAATTATTAATATAATTACAACACATTTTTTCTGTAATAAGATTATCAAAGTGGTCCCTTTGGTTCACCTACAGACATCGTTCTAAGGTTACTTTGCAGACTATATCCATTTCCTATTCTAACTTGAGTAAACAATGAAGTTCTAGGAGCAGAATTAGTAGCTCCAGGTAGAGCCGGGCGTGAGTTGTTGATGGAGAGCATTGGGCCTGGCAGCCTCGGCTCCCCGCCGCCAAACGTACCTCCAGAGCTCACTTGCATCAGCGAGGAGGGCGGCTTGGACCTGGACCTAGACCTCGATATACCAGAGCATCTGCTGGAAGACCTGGACTGTGGCGGTGATTGTATCACTAGTTGTAATAAGGTAATAAAAAAGGAGAGAATTTCATCATAGACTTTCAAGACTATAAAATGACGATTGTATTTTTTATCTATAGATATTTCGCCCGTTATATTTTTACAAAGGTTTTCATTTCACTCACTAACTCCCATACATTTTAATTATATTTTCAATCTATAACGATCGTTGATAGAAAACTTGGCCAGGAAGGCTGGTTTCATTTTTTATATTAACATAATCTATCACATTACAGGTAGAGAACTACTTGATGCTGAGTGAATATGAAAACAACCTAATAGCTGAACTACCGAACATGAACGAGCGTCGTGGCAGAAGGTGGTCCATAGTTGTGGCCAACACGAACTCCCCACAGGGTTCTCCAGAAAACCCCAACTCACCCGATCACCAACACAAAAATTCTGTGAAATGGAAGAAAAAATGCCATAACACGAACAACAGACTGATAACGGTGATCAACGAAGCCTCGTTATAGATTCTAGTGAAATAATGCTAAGACAATAAATAGCGAATAAATCTCTTAGTGTACCTATGACCTATTTAACCTCATAATTTATTTGATGTGTGTGTATAGTAGAGCATTTGTGTACTGTTTCAAGTTAATTTATTAAATTATTATATAAACTGTGTGTTGTTTACGTCGAACAAATCCCTGCATTTAACACATTCAATAAACTTTTACTCGAACGAACGGTACAATGAAATTTGAAGTTCATTCAATAAGATCTATACATATAATAAATCTGTACATACATAAGAGAAAACCATTTTTAGGGGTCTTTATTAGAGTCTAGAACACAAAAAATTACTACTAAAATTATTGTCTGTTTATCTGTACGTTTGTGCACGCTAATGTCAGAAACGGGTGATCCGATATGAATGCGGTTTTCACTGATGGATGTAAGCTTCACTTAACATTTATTTATTTATTTACACTTTATGCACCATACATACAGTATTGGAACAAAGGCTAAGCATAAGCATTTAGTGTTTGTTCAATAAAAATCGTTAAATAAAAAGTTATAAATAGTTATAAATATTCGAACGGTCCAATAAAACAAAAGTTACAAGAGGGTAGTTAAATATATTATTGACATCTTAGTACTTAACAATAAAACTAGCGAATACTGCACCGAAAAATACAATTGGAACACGATTATTAATTAATATTAATCTTATTGCCGCTGTGGTACAACAATGTCCTCTAAGAACTGAGCGAAGCAGCGCATCGCTTGCAATAGGGCGGCAAGGAGTATAGAGAGAGACAGACTCACCAGTTTCTGACTCTCCGACTTAACAATTTCGTTGTTCACAGGAACTAAACATTGGCTCGAATCTACACTAAGAATGCTTGAGTTATCACAATCATCGTTATACACATTTGTACCAACATTACTATTACAACTTACATTGGATTTACAAACATCATTGACATTACATGCCAGGTCTATCACAATAAAATCTGTATTAGTTAACCGATTACCGTCTAGGTCATCGCTACTCTCTCCCAAAAGTAACCTGGATTCATCGTCCCGCTCCACGATGTTATTATTAGTAAAATCGTTCGAACAACTTGGAATCTCATTCCAGTACACAGCACACTGTTTCCCATTGCTTAGGCACTTATTAACATCTTGCTCGTTTACACTGGAACTTACATTTAATATTACATCGTTATTGTTATTAAAACCACTCGCCCCGCATTTGAGGGACTCGTCGTTTTCGCCGGACGACATGCCACTGTCATTGTCCACGGCCTGCTTGTTGCTTATCGGTAAATTGTCATTATGAGTATTAGGTAAATTCGTGACGGCTAAATTGGTCTTATCGAAGCTGCCATACTTGAAAGCTCTCGAAGTTCTTTTGGGTCGATCGCGCACCGTGCCCGGAGCGGGCACGGCCTCGGGTCAGGAGAATTTAGCACAATTCATATTGTTCTTTATAACTAATGAATTCGAGATCAATTCTTGTGCCCCAAATGTGTTACTCACGTCTTCGATTGACGCATTGTTCAACGAACAGGCGTCATCAAGTAGCGTGTCTGATCTTAAGCCCTGAAAAGATCGGATTTATGAATAAATAATACTGTAATATATTATACTAATGTTGTAGAGCAGTGTTTGTGAAATTGTGGGTCGCGACCCCTGGGGATCGAAGTCTCAGTACTAAGGTTTCCAGACACGTTTTACCCGGTTCTCATATATACATATAATATATATATATATATATACATATATAGAGAAAATTAATGATTATAAATATGTAATCTTCAGAGACTGACATACTTTTACCAAGATCTAAAAAGAAAGCAAGAATTCAAAAAGGTTGAAAACCAATACCAATAACCAAAAATATAGGTAAGCAAATCTTACCGTCGCACTCAGAGACATACAACAATTAATTAAAGTATCGGAAATCTATACAAAGCGACACTTTAAGTAATTATTACACGTCTCTGAGCGTTAGTCACACATTAGGTATACGTTACTCAAGACATAAACATCTGTTCTAATATTATACGATTCGTACTCGGTGTGCCGTTAACCATTATCTTTGACAATCTAGACCAGGGCAACATGATATACTTAGGCTTCCTCAATGCAGCTGACTTTACGTAGCGCAATTGCCTAATTAAGCTATCGTTAGAAATCAGACTTAGCAGCAAAGATATGGTCTAATTCTCCGTGATGACGCCACACATGATGTAATCGTGGCGAGATAGGATAAGTGGCGTTACAAATCGTTTCTAGTAGCACGTCGACACCACAAAGGGATAAGA
>DWNJ01001525.1:0-11889 GCA_018250275.1 Udranomia eurus
ATAGGTGTGGTGGTGGTGCCTCCGGAGTCGAACGGTTTCAAGGTTCTACCACCTTTCTTACTGATTTCACAGAGTTATGTGTACACCTCTCATATCTCGTTGGTCTAAGGGCGGAAATATAGGGGATGATTGATTGTTCAATCATTGAATTCAATACTGAATTGTGGGTTGTGCCGTATCGTCGGTTTAATTTAGTTGTTAGTAAGTTAGTTATACGTACGACCTTTTCCGTTAGAAGATGTTTTAAAATAATGTAAATTAAATTAATTAGATTAAAAGTACAACTTGCTGTGATTATATCTAGTCACGTAAGTATTATTTATCTTATGCTAAAAAATACAGACATCCTTTTCTATTAAACCACCGTCCACATTGTTAGTCCTAGAAAAATACGTGCGGAGTTGTCTTTGCGGACATTTTATTATTCTGTTTGAAATCTCGACTAGAGCATAGTCGAGAAGACAAAGAAAATTATAGAATAGAAGTTCGGTGTATTCTGAAAGAAAATAATACAACATGTTTGTTTTTTTAATAGATTAAATGTTCTCACAATTTTATGCAAATAAATTACTTTGAATTTGCTATTATTTTTTATATATGAGTAAAATAAACTTTAGGTATTGTTAGTCTACGTATGAAATCAGAATTTAGTATTATATTATACTTCGAATTTGAATACGATCATTCGTTACATCCAGAATATAAGTTAACATAGGTATAGGAACGACCTGAATAGTATAATAGTTTTACCCATTATTTAGATTTCGTACAAGGCTATTCGACGTACTTTTCTATGAAAATAAAAGTACATATCAAACATTCATTAGCTGCATGTGTTCTGATACGATCGTTACAAGAATGCAGTAGTATTCATGACCTACTTCTATATAGTCACGACGATATATTTTCGAGAATTAGTCATGTGCTCCATTATGAACGGTAGGCGAGTTTTTTATGGTGGCTCTGTAGATGCGGGACTTACGCTTGCATGTCGTAAGAGGTGACTAAAAAAGGGGTTTCTGGATTCGAGGCGGTAAAAGTGGGCGCTCGAACCGTCTAGTCTGCGAGTCCGGGAAGGACGTCGTTGTGAGTGGTCTCACAACGACGTAAACCAGGAAGGTGTTGGGTTGAGCCACGGAGTCTCTCCAGTTGTGCCTGTTGAGGCGACGTGCTTGCTTACCCAGAAGAATAATCCGTCGAAGTTTCCGGGTAGCTCCAAAAAAGACAGGAGGCCACAAAGGGATTTTTAGTGGGTGGAAATACCATATAACCCGCTATCGCTGCCCGGAATCGGGTACCTTCTAAAAGCTTTCAAAGCGTCGAACAAAGGCGAGATTTTTTATAAGATACTTCTATTTATTTACAAAATCTAATAAAATAGAGAAATTTTGGAAATGAAAAAATGTTTGGTACTTTTGACATAATCATTGAACATATGACTATATTCGATGATCGATTTAATCAGCGGTTATTTTTAAAGACCATTTAGTAATTCTTAGTGCGTATCCGTCCTGTCACTCTTAATCAAGGTGCTTACGATAAAACCGACTTTCTTGCCTCTCCTACGTCAAACCTACATTTTAAAAATACCTACTTCATAACTCTTCTTAAGTATCTACCCATTCATCGGATTTGGAAACGGATGAATATCTGAGCACCGAAACTTCTGTGCCTATAGTAGATATACTACCTGCCATTTTTCCATCTCTGCCCATCTACCCGTTGACAATAGGACGAGTGCTCAAGTAATGGCGGCGCAGAAAGCGAAAGTCATTTCCAAGAAGTGCTGATCGCCAAGGTCAGAACTATTAACTTTCATGAGCCTTTCAGGCCTATTGCTGGAACCGAACCATTTACATACAGACATATTGATTCAATAAGCGTCGATGCGCGTCCTCAATATTAGACTTACTAGAGAATAAGTCTGGTCGGGAGTTAGATGACAGTAAGCTAGGGACATCATTTAACTAGCAGTCCTCGTCAGCGATGGAAAGAAACCGTCTCGGTTCATACAAGGGCCCTGTGGCTTTAATGAAGACAAACAAGCGACAGGTTTGTTCAACAACCAGTGTCCGCCAGGAATATAGGCTAAATACCACACCAGCTATTTCAACTACTAAAATATCAACTGTCAACTGAAACCGGCTCTAACTAATAATAACTAGAGCTCCTAGAGCCAGAGAAACTCCTAGAGAATATATAATGGCTTTCTAGTCAGAACCTACAAATCTTAGATATAAGTCAATCTAATTCTGTAATTAACAGCTTTGTCTCAGGTACCTAAGACAGACCTCCAGTTTCAATTAAAGTTCTTAAATGAATGCGGGCTGCAAATTGTTGTTGTGTGAAAAGACATACTATTCAAATACAACGTAGGATGATAAATTAAAAAAAAATCTTTCCGTATTTTTAACTACATCTACTACTAAAGTTACCAAAATTTTTGAGGTTTTTTTATACAAGTCTAAACATCAAAATAAATTCTCTGGGTTGCCAAGATATAAGCTATCGGATGGTTCATGATATAACTAAAAAGACACAACCAAATGTTTACCGATTTAAAATAGGGTCATCTAAAATCAAACTACACCAGCAAGATAACCTCTCCATTTTTATATGTAAGTTTCGAGTCGTAAACTAGAAAAGACAGCAGAAATAAGTACGGCAGCCATTATCCTAATGACGAGCTACAATCGAACGCAAATATGCTTTTAAGTGTCCACATCAGTCGTTGCCTATGTAACGTAACACATGCGATGTGTTCATACCAACTCGCCAAGTAATTGACACAATGTTAACTTAGCCTACATTATTTTAGCACAACTACAGTATATGCCACTGCTGGGCACACGTCTCTTTCCACTACTCCAAGGCCTGGAGCACACTCCGCCACGGTGCTCCAATGCGCGGCGGAAGAACTGGTTAGTGGCCAACCAGTATGTCGGACGTTTTGAAACCCTCAAATGGATTCCGACGAGGTTTAACGTCCACTACCGGTCGATAACAACCGACTGCTTAACGTGTCCTCCGAAGCACGGAGACGCACGTCGGTACAGTAAATGTGTGAAACTCAAAAGCTTTTAAGACAATAACACTGAATCACGAAGCTAAACGATAAAGGTTTGGAATTTATAGATGATCTTGGTTTTGTTGGCAAGAGAGAACTGTTATTTTGTAAATGAGTTCAGTCCACCAGATGCCAAGCGTGTCAGCCCTTGGACATCAATATACTGAAGTCGATAAGCTATATAATTGCGTAGCTAATAGTTTTTACATTATAGTAAGTATGATCAATTTCGTAGAAGACGTGGAGAGGCGGTTAGGTCACGATAACTTAAATAGTATTCGTTCATTATATAATAAACCTTGTACAAAAAGGGAAGTTGATACTTGGAAATTGTTATAGCGTTTGCCATTACATCACAAAGACAAGATCGTTGGTGTAACCATCCGTGTAATGCGCCCTTTGTTAAGTTGATTATGTTCCTCGATAAACGACTATAAACATAAACGTTTACGAAATGTATAGAGAGCATTATCAATGTTTTAGTGGTGCTTTCTATAAAAGTAGTTTATAGCTTTATCGCGTATCTACAGATTTTATATCTGATAGAAGCGTACCTACATATATCTTCCCTGTAGCACCAGTGTTCTTGTTTCTTTGTTCTGTTTTGGTATAAGGATATGGTACACTGAAACGCGCATAGCCGCGGCTTGTGTAGATCGCATGCGATCGTGCAAGTTAGCAACTCGGGCGCGGTCAGTAACTGGATGGGTCTGACCGATAGTATTAATTTCATGCGCGTTTAAGTAGCTACGGCTACTACTACGGCTACGCGAGCGAAATACCAACTTAATCTTCAGAGGTAGCTACGCATTTGTGATCGACCTAAGAAAGAAGTTTGATTCTGTCTTGGATTGATCACAAATGTCGTTGGAAGGCAATGTGCACTCACCACCAAGGGTCACTGTAGCCCTGAACCTACATCAGATTTCCCCACCCACCCACCAGACCGCTCCCACCGGTCTTACATTCTGTCTGAAATCTGCGTTTTTGAAGACTAAAGCGATTTGCTTAAATATGTTGCTGCACTTTTGAACTTGGGAGAGCTCAGCCTCTCTCCCAAGTCGGGTCTTTTGTTTCTTATTCTGTTGGTTTTTTATTCTCGTATTTGGGAATATCCAGACAGGCCATCAAATGCTATTTAGCAGGACATTCAAGGACCAACCAGTCACCGCATGCGGATCATCAGTACGATGATTGGTACCGACATAATTCCTCCTACTCTGCCACTGCCATTAAAAAGTTCGAGTCACCTATTCAACTCCTGACAGCGCCCGACTTTAACTTTGTGGATCGTTAACGCTCTACGCAAACCGAATAGCTATGCGCACACCGAGAATATCAGATATCCTCTTTTATCCACGCATTTTATCGCAGATAAAACTCGACAACCAAAAGTTGGATCGGTTAAATCGTCGGCATTATTTTATGCAAGTTACCGTGCCTCGGAGTTACGATGAAAAGTTGGTCCCAGTTGACATAGATAAATATCAGTTTAAGCCTCGTCGGCGTCAACGTAGACATTTTTTATGACTGGGAGGTAGCAAACGAGCATGCAGTCTATTTGATGGTAAGTGGTCACCGCCGCCCATAGACATCTGTAACCTAGCCACGACGAAGTTCTTTTTTAAGTTGACCACAAGCGTTGCTACCCCTGAGGGCCAAGTTGGAACGGCGGTTAAGTATGTCTCCCTGACCACACTCTTCAAACTACAATACAGCAGCAAGAATACTGCTATTATAAGGCAGAAATAAGTGTCTGTCTGATATTTTAACACCCAACGTTTAGTTGGCAAACCAGCATTGCCTATCCACTCTGGGACAGCGTGGCGGAGTACTCTTGACATTTCCCGGTTATTAGAGCAGTTCGAGTAGGAAGGGTTGCAGCCAAAGCTCGATTAGTCCAATATCAATAAGGTTTCAAAGACAAATAATTTCAATGCGCTGGGAATTAGGTCATTAGTTTCGCAATCAGTTATACCTATACCACATCTTTCATTTACAGCTGAGCAATCGAACTAGCAAAGAAATAGTATTACTCCGTCGTATTTCTTCCCAAGGGACACGAAAGTTTTGGATAACACGAAGAGGAAACCACACCGTCGCGACGTAACAATAAACTTAATACATAATGAATTGGGCAGTGGATACTCCCCTAATTGGGTAGTGTCCTTAAATAAATCGCCTGGTGGCTCTTATTAGATTCCGTAGCAAGATGTAGATACCTACCTCTTCTTGGATTTTCATTCATTTCATTTCATTTGATACATCTATTTACCTCAATTTGTTCTAATAAGCAATACAATACAAGTTAGTAAATGTTACAATCTAAGTAGTATGAACCGAAAGACAGACCTCCGACAAGATCCTGTGACCCAATTCATATATTTTGAGTCAATCGAAAATCGAAAACCGATACCTAGATTTTATCTATGCGTTGTTCCCATCTAAGTCTTCAGGCGTCAACATCATTGTACATTTTGAACGAATCTCCATCAGTCCTTTTTGAAGTCGAGAGAGTGGCTACCAATGTCCTTTATGCCCGGAACAGGTTGGGCAAATTTTCTTTCTGAATAATTTAAAATAAAGATTCGCGATTAATTGAGAACTTTCAACATGTGTCGATTAATAAAATTAAATACGTGCTTTCATATAACGAATCATATGAAAACAGTACGTTCGCGCCACTTATAGAGTTCTGTAGAAAAATAGCTAAAGCTCAAAACTTTATATTTTGATTTTGGTGGTTAAGATGGGGTAAGATCGCACATCTGGTCGTTCGACTCCGGAGTCACCTCGGCCACATCTATTTCTGCCTTATAACAGCAGTATTTTTATTTTTTCTTTCTCTATTGTATTTTCCCCTGTACCGCCTTCATTGTTTTCTGCACTACCTCAAGGTTGGCTGCGAGATAATGCTTTTTAGCATTCAGTCCGCCTTTATACCACCTTTTGTTCGACAATACAGAATAAATAAATAAATAAATGGTACGGAACCAGCAATACTAGATTCCGATTCGTACTTGACCAATAATTTAATTCACTTTCAGCAAAAAAGGTAATAAAGTCCCCTTTATTGCGTTAAGCAAGAATATACTGTCACAGTAAACATCAGTACAGCTACGTCTACAACAGGCAGGCTGCGTGTGAAAGAATTTATCAGTAATTGAAGCACGCGAGATCGCATGACTTCGTTTCCGTAATTTGTGTTTTGCCACATTAGCAGAAGCTTCTGTTTCGCTTGTCTTTGTACCTGTCCTGCTGTTAAATAGTCATTTCATTCGCGGAGTTACTTAACGAAGGTTAACTTTTGAGATTTCACTACGATACTTAGTTTAATTTCTGAATGAATCTGAATTCAAAGTCTCACACTTCTCGGATTCTTAAAACGTATAAAATGATTGAAATACAACTCTAAATAAATACTTTTCTTTATCTTTTATTATCATACATTCGGTCGGAATCTTCTTATAGCAACTTCATCACTTCTCATCACATGGATGTGAAATGAAGTATGAACATTTATCATGAAGTCACAGAGTAGGCTCGCAAAACAATATTACGGTATACCCGCGTGAGCGTGATAAAAGGGCTAACAAAGCGAAAGATCGCGGACTTCATAAACAAGCGCTACATAAAATACCCTTTTTATAGTATTGAGGTACCAAACAAGCTTAAAGTCCACCCGATGTGAAATGATCACTCCCGCCCATGTACGTTGGAAATCACACCAAAACAGGTCATGACTGAGGTCGACTGAGATCGACAAGAGTGCAAGAACTGAGGTTAGTTTGAAAGCCTCGTTAATTGTTTTTTCCTAAAAACCGAACGTAGCAAGCCAAACTATTAGTAGTTACTAACTATAGGTCTGAAAGACCTCACGGTCATAATAGACGTAAATTTTCTAAAATTAGCTACTGTATTCAACGACAGTTATCGTTTACCTTGAATTATTTAGGCCCGTGCGTGCCGGTCGACTGTTAATTTCACCACAAAAGTTCATAAGAAGTGTTTCTTTCATAAAACTCAATATAAATTAAATCAAAGGTTACCTTAGGTATATTGTACGCTTATTTATTGTGATCGGTACTAAAGTGCCTCTGGTTGTGGTGACAATTAGTATCATTCATACGCGTAATCTTCCCTCCAACTTCTTCACTTTATGCTTAGAGTAAGACCGTGTATTTTTTTAAATACATACATAGGTGATGTATTTACATAAAACACGTGGTTTTTAATAAATATTCCCACAGGAAACATTCTCTCATATATATTCTCTTTGAAGATTATATACGAGAAAGCGGGAGTTTCCACATTTCAGCATCAACGATAGTGGTAGTGATACTTGTATGGTAGAAGTTATATACGTAACTCTTTAAATTTCATATCAACCATATGATGGTCAATATTTTTTTAAACTGTTTATAAAACTGTATGCATGGCTACCACAAAAACCAATAATGTTTTTTTTAAAAACCTCGTTAGTGGGCGGTGAAAGAAACTCGTGGACATCAAATAACTGTTAACTTGACTGAAGTCGCGCCCGAGCTCGGTTTTTGATACGATGCTGCTCCAAAGAGGAATGCTTTGTATGTCAGGTGAGCAACTGTGCTCTACTAGAAAAAAAATAAGAGTTGAGGGCGCTAGTGGTCAGTGTTTATGTTACTATAAATGTATGAATTAATAAATAATTACTGTGAATCTTGCAGATACGAGTCCTGTAAATTGAATACTTTTTATTATATAATCTTTCAATATTTTAGAAAATTCTTTGTTAAAGGGCTTCTTTAACAAAATATTTTCAATAAATCAGAAATCAAAAAAACATTATCATAGTGCCGTAGCCGCAGGCGAAAGTAATTTTCGTTGGACATAAAACCTCTTTGCCAAATAAATAAAGGGCATATCCATTTATTTGTAAGAATGGTTCTTTTATAATGTATCTTATGAGAAATGTTTCATACATAAAATAAAATTAATGTACGGTTCTAAACAAAGTGCGGCCATGATATAAGAGAGGCGGTTTGATATTGAAGCAATATTTTAGACAAACCCGAGTCAAATATAACGAATATGCCTCGGGTCGAAACTCTGGCTCGATATTAACATTCATATAATGAAATGATTAATTACATTTACAAATACTTATTGTACTTTGTAGGTAGACTTTATTTAGCACGCAAGTGTGGGCAACCTAATATTTAAAATCTTTAAATCGAATCACTGGTACACTGGTGAGTGTGGGCAAACTTATATTTAAGGTATTAAAATCGAATCACTATAGAACAATAGTTCTTGGTGTGAACCTAACGTTACACATAGCCGGAGATTGCACAATCTATCGTACAGCCCACGAGGAGATCAGAATTGCAGAACCGTGGGTGCCAACTTACATACATATGAAACATCCGTCCACAGATCGTCAGCAAGTGAGGGTTTCAAACAGTTTTGCTTGTTGTTATTAATAATACAAAATAATACTGATTTTATCTATACATTTATATAATAAATCTGTAAGTGATTGATGTCTGTACATGGAAGAAATTTAATAGAGAGCCATTTTAGGGGTCTTTATTATACCGATATAGACAATAGAACACAAAAAAATATTTTTAGATTTTTTGTTTGTTTCTCGGTTTGTCTGTTTGTCTGTGCTGTCTGTTTGTGCACGCTAATCTCAGCAACGGCTGATCCAATTTGAATGCGGTTTGCAATCATGTATTGTTGTAAGCTTCACTTAACATTTAGTGTTTGTTTCATAAAAATCGGTTTATAAATAAACATGTTGTGCGACGGCGACGGGGACGGGGAGGCGGTACGAAGTGCGCCGGGTCAGCTAGTTTACAATATAATACTACAAAAATAAACCGTTTATTTTTGTCTCCATTTGTGAAAGAGTTCATTAACAAAAACGGAAAATATCACTTTTAAGCTGAAACAAATTATTCGAATCTTATTATCTCATATCTTATGTCTTTAATTAGCTTGTCGTGAATCAACGGTCATATGGAAAATTGTAGACAACGCGATAAATAACGATTCATATAGGGTTTAATACGGACGGAGCGGAGTAGACATAAACATAAATAGGTTGACAAGTATATCACAGAAAATTCGCTTCGGTCCATCCAATATATGAAGTAATATGAACTAATACTTGTTATCCGAGATTAATTTTGTTTCATCAAAATAATTTCATCGGATCGGCGCTGATATGTGAACGAGGCCTGATTAGGTATAAGACTACGAATACACTTGTAGGAAGAATAATTGACGACCCGTATGGCGCCATGGTCACCAAGCCGGACTGCCGTTCGAAGGGTCCCGGGTTCGATTCCTAGCAAGACAAATTTGGATGAGTTTAAATTTCTGTTTTCTGGGTGTTTGTGTGTTGTCCATGGCACCCACGACACAAGGAATCCTAGTGTATGAGTGTGAAAGCGTTAAATTTGCTTAATTTAAGTCCTTCAAAATACAGAGTACATAAATCATTCTATTCCCATTGATGTTCAAAATTATTGATGCAGGTGACGTTTTTTTTTATAAAAACGTTTCGAAGTAAGAAATACCTCCCCGGCCGGCTCAGTACCGGCCTCAGAAGAGAAATGAATAGATGGCGAAAGTTTGGCGATTTTTCTCGACCGATTGTTCATGTTTACTTTTTAGTGACATTATATAACAAAACTTTATCAATACGCTTTTTGCGGAAAGTTCTCGGCATTAATCGGAAACATCATTTCCTGGAGGCGTAAACTATATAAAAGAAAATGAATAAAAGATACACGGCCAATCCTGGAAAAATGTAAATGTAATTGTAAAAACAAAATTTGAGTCCTTCGAGTTGGACTTTTTTATGCTTACTCAAATTATAACATGTGTTATCAATTATATATGATAACATGCGGAATTAGGTTTGTGAGTATAAAACTGAAGTCCACACCAACGATGCATTAAAAGCTTCCCATTATACATATAAAGACTAATTCCTTTAACATTCTTCCCGCGTGGTAGAGTATACTCTGATCGTGAGAAGAGACTCGTGCTCAGCATAAGTATCTACAATGTGGTCGATATAAAGAAATCACAGAGCTGTTTAAATACGTATATCAAAAGAATCTACTAAAAAGTAACATCAACGAATACGGTATTTTCCCGTTGTAGCAAAATTGCCCCATTCGACTTTCAACCGTTAAGCGTAACAGCTCACGTTTCATAACCTAAGTACGTACAAGGTGTAAATATCAATAATTCAAGAGAAAAATATTGCGCCATTCCGCTAGGTTTACGGAATTTATTGTTAGACGCGCGCCCCGTCCACCTACAATGGAAGTACTTAGAAATGCGATTATTTGCCAGCTACCCCTTTTAAGTATTAACCTTTTTTGCCGCCATAGCGACAGATCATTTGAGTTTCTGCTTAAAATTCCCTTTCATATTTGCTATTGTTTTGTTACTTTGCTTTTGTGTCCGCCGTTCTTTCACTTCTGTTCTTAAAATGAGTTATGTACTTACTGAAATGGGGACGCCGGGGCAAAAGAATTTAATTAAGAAGGATGCTTTTACGGACATCTCGTACTATGGCTTGCTCTGTATGAAAAATTAAGGCGTGTTCAGAAGTTCATGAAATATTAATTATGACAAAAGAATATTATATTCACGTTAAGACACTGTAAGAATTTGCCTTTTAACGCTCTAAATCCCTTTGAGTACGGATTACTTGGGACGTTTCATTTTACATTAAAGGTTAATTAGCTAGAGTAAATAATTCATAAATGATTTTATAAATACATTCATTATTTAGACCTACGTCTAGAAAAAATATGTAAGATCAAAGATATAGAATCGTCGCTAACGAGCTATCGTAAAGCAATCTTTGTTTGTCCGTGGAAGACTGAGTTGGAACGCCTCAGTTAAGTGTGTCTCAATTACTAGCAAACACTTCAAACCAGAACACGCAAGAATACTGGTGTTATAATATACAAATAGGTGTGGCGATGGTGCATTCGGAGTCGAACAGTAAGAGGTTATACCACCTTCAACAAATTGCTGGACACTTCTTAACTTAATACCTCTATATATGTATGACTTTGAATATTAGGGTAGGCTATATAATGTGTATTCCAAGGAGTATAGGTATAAAGAATTGATTGTGGTCAAGCACAAATTCCAAGCACAGTTGTGTATGACAAGTAGATCTGTTAATATTTGTTTGGTTATCAAATTACTATATTAATTCGAGTTCAATATTTCCAGTGCTATTGAAACATTCATTAAGAGTCATTAATCTGGTATTGTCATTAAATCTACACAAATCTGTTGTTACTAATTACGTAATGATGCAAAAAGTTGAAGTGCATGAACTTCATGATTCTATTTCATTGATTGAATACATTCATAAGCTTCTTAGCAGATTTTTGTTAACAAAAATAAGGAAACAAGTTATTTTTTAATTAAAGAAAAATACTATATTTATTGATTAAACATGTATAGAGAGTTTTCCAAATTTCTATGGTTCGAATAAGTACCTTATTCATATAGCATATCTTAACTATCTATATATTATGTATGAATTGAATTTAGAATATGTCAAATGTCAATCCAAATTTTTGGCCAAAAACAAGACCTATTTTTTTATTTGGTGAATTTTCCATCATACATCACTGGGTAGGTAATGTAACTATTGGAACTAACTAACTGTGTTTTTCAATTTTATTATCCATCACAAAGAAAGAATTCAAGCAATTTATCTTTATTGCCGCAATTAAGACCGTAAACGCCCCACCAAAGTGTCTGAACGCCAATAGATAGAGGAATAAGAATCAATT
>DWNJ01001526.1:0-11889 GCA_018250275.1 Udranomia eurus
AACTTTTTAAGAATTGTTCGTCGTATATGTGGTGGTGGAACACGGTTCGACTCCGGAAGCAGCACCGCCACCTATTTCTGCCTTATAACAGCAGTGCTCTTACGTGTTGTGGTTGGAATTGCGCAGTCAGGGAGACAGACTTAACCGAGGTGTTCAGACTTAGTCTTCAGGGGTAGCGACAGTGCTACGGCAGCAGTGAACACTAACCATCAGCTGCATGCTCGTTTGCTACCTCAATGTTATAAACAAATAATCTTCTATGAGAAAACAAAGCACGACACAAGTTTGTATTCATATTATCAAAGCCAGAATCCAGAAGCCAGAAGCCTAATACCATTAAACGCATTTAACCGGTGAATGATGACGATCAATCAGTTCTGTTATGACGCGGTGGTCTCGACCCTAATCATTAATTAGATTCGTATCATTAATGACTCTAATGATGTGTTCTGATTGTTGGGCGCAATCGGATTATTGATTGGGCCTCTAATTTGTTTATTTAGCTTACTGGTTTCTTGAGGCTTTAACAGATGTCGAAAAAAAGTATAAAGATATCTTTAACCTTCATCAAGAATCAAGGATCAAAACTCGGAAAAAAACTCCTATCATTTTGTTTTATAAATGATATTATGATAACAATTAACAATCAATGTATATATGTATACAACTTATACGTATTTACAACAAAAAAACTGGGTCCTCAGAGGTCAACGCATATGAGGTCGACCTAAGAAAGAGCTTCGATCCTGTCTCTGGTTGATTACAGGCAGTGAGCACTCACCGTTAGGTGCTCTTCATGGTCTTTTGCTACATCAATTATAGAAAAACTAATGAAATTAGAGATAAAATTTAAGTACGAAATAAATAACCCTTACTATAATCTATATATAACTACAATTAACCAAGAATTCAATCAAAAACTTAGGGATCGACTACGGTAGGAAACTCGTATGCAGATCAAGGCGCAAAGCCAATGTAGTTTGCACTGTGCGTCAATATGCCATTAGTCAATCAGTTATTCTTCTATATGAAGGTATATACGCAACAGTGACGTAGAAATTGGTTGATCACATTGATAAGAGATATAAATGACGTATTGTTACCCCAAAATGGTCCCCTTTGATCAGAAATAAAAATATGAATAAATTGGCGCTTAATAACGAAATTGAATCAAATCAAGAAATCGCATTCAAATCTATCAACTTCTGTTTAGATAAATCGTGAGATACGCACCCACGGGAGGTTTTACTTAGTCGAAAAAAATCCCAAACTTGAAAACATAATCCAACCGTTCAAATTTAAAGGCCGCATCACGAAGGGTCCTCGAAAAAATTCAACATCGCCCAGTGATTGATTTGTGTCATTCAACTGAATCAGTTTGAGAAAAGTACTACCTTAAGCTTAATGACTTGTCATTTGTTATGGCGATATGAGGACAGCTTTTGGGTGGTTCTACGAATGTTGTAAGGGATGTTTTACCTGATGCTTGCTGAGTAAACGTCACCCCAGTGTAGTGTTTATTGGACACTAGCAGCGCACTTCGTACCGCCTCCCCGTCCCCGTCACACAACATTTTTATTCATGAATAGATTTTTATGAAACTAAGTTAAGTAAAGCTTACAACAATATATCAGTGAAAGCCGCATTAAAATCGGATCAGCCGTTTCTAAGATTAGAGTGCACGCACACTCAAACAGGCAAAAATTCTATAAATTGTCTTAGATATCTTCCATGTACAGACAGCATTAACTTACTATATAATCTAATCTTACTATATAATATAATCTATACATACAAAATTCAAGTACCGAACTGCCTGACTGGCATACGATCGCAGAGCCTAAACCACTGTACTTAGAAACTTAAAATTTCGCATACGTATTCCACTACTATAACTATATTGTTATTATATATTTAAAATCCATCACGGAACTTTATGTTTCCAGTTTCCGCGAGCAAAAGCTAGAATAACATAATACAATATTATAACTTAAAAAATATACTAAAATTTCACATACAACAAGCATACTACGCTCAGTGACACATCCAGTTTTGCATACCAATCTTAATCTTAAGTAAGCAATTTAACTTATGAAAATATTTAAATAAAAAAACGTTGTCCCTTAAATGCACATTTTGCCATTGCAAATAAGAGATATTAACATGACTTCCGGTTATCCATGGACATAAACATGATTTCCGGTTCCGAAATAAATCTTCAAACTTCAATATTCAAATGAATGGACGTTAAGTTCCGAATCAATCAACAACTCATATAGTTACACTAACTACTGATTTCAATTACCAAAACTATTTATCTTGATCATCGGCTATCTGCATGCAATTAGTTATAGCGTCTAATGAATGGGCTTGTTATATTATAATATTTGTAAGTTTGGATACACGCATGACTTATTAGTCATGTTGTTTGCATCGTTAAGTATATTTTATTATTCATGTATATATTATGACTAATATCAACTAAGTAAGTTTAAATGTTTAGTTAAATTCAAATTCAAATTGTAATTGGTACGTATGTTCTAATAGAAAAAAAATATAATAGCAAAGTAAGAACACAGACAAAAATATGTCTATGGTATTTAAAAATAATGTATGGTTAATTATTAAAATCTGTCCCAAAAGAGATTGAATGTAGGTAGGTATTTTAATTGAGTCAAGTGTGTTCTGATTTTAAATATTTATATATTTCCCATTGCTGTACCTGATATGTCGTGTCATGTAATCTGATTAAAAAAAAACAATAAATTAAATTAAACGAATTAAAAATTATAACCACAAAATCCTATATTTAACTGAATGAGATGAATTGTTACACAATATTATACAATAAAGTAATTGTACATTAGACTATATTAGACACAACATAATATTGATTACTACGCGATAACTAAGCATTCTACTGGTGTGAGAATTTTTAAGATCGGGCGAGTAGTTTTGGACAACCTCCTAAAAAAAAACTCACTAATTGCGTCTTTATTCTTATTATTTTTATATATTGAATTTTAATATTGAAGCAGCAAACGAGCATGCAGTCCACCTGATGGTACGTGCTCATTGTCACCCATGGACATCTGTAATCAACCTAAGAAAAGATCGAAGTTCTTTCTACTCCTGAAGACTTTCGCTTGGTTGTGTGTCTCTATTACCACACCCTTCAAACCAGAACACAGCAGCAAGAACACTGCTGTTATAAGGCTGAAATAGCTGTGGCGGTGGTGCCTCCGGCGCGGAGCTACGAAATCTTCTACCACCATCATAATAATAAAACCATTATAATATAAGTATACATTTTTATTCTTAATTTCGCCAGCGCTAATCATGCCACAACAATGTAAGGTCGACGACCCGGCTACTAGTCCGTAGCTCTATTAGTTGGTATGTAACAAAATATCTCGAACAAGAATCAGTAGGCGACAGTTTAATGGAATACAGTAGTCACCGGTAATAGAGTTTGAATGATTTAGTACGACGGATTTTTTAAATAATCGATTTCGTTGCGAGCTTACGTTCGGATAAGTTTAATCGATAATCGGAAAAAATGCTCGGATACTTTTAGTCGATAATCAGATGGCTGTTTAAAATTTAATTACTAGTAATTATGTAACTATAATATATCTAAATGCCACAATAATCATGTTTAAAGTTTTTTTTTATTTTATTTTAGGTACATTTATAATAAAATACTTGAAAGGCGTTACGCTGATTAACGACGAAATTTTGATTTGCATTCATTTTCTACCAGTTGTCTGTGTAATGTATGCGTATAAATCGATAATCATAATAATTCATAATTGCCAGCAGTAGAGATTTTTATTTAAACCTTGTTGACTGTATTCAGGCAATATTTCTATTAAAAGCAGCGTCAACACTGAATTTACAACTCCATTCCGTTTGAATACTTAATCAATCAATTTTATGAACCTAAGCATGATTTGAGTTTATTGCAGACTAACACAGAGACTTAAATGTTCGCTGTAAACCATAAAGTTGTAGCTTTATGGTTGCAATAAATCATTAATTCAAGGTAGGTCATCTTACCGCCGTCAGCACCACCACCACGCCTATTTTTACCTTATAGCAGCAGTGTTCCTGCTCCTGTGTTCTGGTTTGAAGAGTGTGGCTAGAAAGATACACTTAAAGGAGACGTTCCTACTTAGTCTTCAAGGTCAACACGTGTGGTCACCTAAGAAAGAACTATTTTCTTGTCTTCATCACTGATGTCCATTGGCAGCAATGGCCAGTTATCTAAGGAAGCATTCTTGTCTGCTCCGTCAATTTTGTAAAAAAAACACAGAAGCTTAAACGTATATCTAAACCATAAAGTAGCTTTATAGTTCTAATAAATCATTAATTGTTCAACCGCTATCGATAAACCGATCATCGACATCTCCCTAATGGCTGCACGTCACTACAGGAAGCCCGCCCCGTCATTTGTCAAGATGACATTTGACATCAGTCAAACAGGTTGACCGTACCTGGGTAATCATATTTTTTGCCTATTTTACTTTCTTAGTGAATTTCGTCTAAAATACAAACAGAGAATAATACTTTAGATAATATGAAAGATGTTTTTTTTTATTTAACGACATTTGTTGCGAAGTCCAAACAGTATCAATAGGAACTACCTTTTAACAATATCATTTTTTTTATTATTGTGATTTGTTTTAAAAAATCTATTTGGGTTAAAATGTAACATCAGATTAGGTGGAACTATTTTTTAAATTTACACCTGGACCAAAATTGCAATGTTACAAATTACAATTATTCATTGTGTATGTTCTCAGACTAACAATATCATTTCACATAAAAGTATATTATCTTCGGTCTGTATTTAAATACCTGATAATCTTAATAAGAAAAAGGCAAAATTTATGTTAGGCCATAATGTTAAAAAAATGGCATTACAAGGGAAAAAATATCGACATACTTTATCGATAACGCCCCTCACTACCAGTGATGTTGTTTGTTTTGCCAGTAGCAAGTAGTGTCGCGTTGATAAATATCCTTAAAGATTGTTCAGTCTCCTCGATAATTCCTCTTTGAACCTCACACGTTCACCCCAACGTAATTTGGACTCTGAGCACATGAATTTAAAGCTTAATTTCCATGAAAACTTTCATGAGCAGTCAAACCGAGCATAAGGTTATTTATGAGACGGTCTCGGGAGGTGTTTTATAGGTATTTGATAAAACACTATCGTGATTATTAAGCTTGAGACCATGACAGCCGGCGTTCATTTTGTTTCTATAAATTCCTCGAGGGAATGTTATCTGAATATTGTCAAGCAATATTAGTAATGATCGCTGTATATTAAGTTTCATATTTATATCACTTTTATCACTCGCGTCGAGCCACTTTGACAAAGCACCTGCTTCAGCCGAAATAATTAATTTGCCTGCATCCTGACCTTGTCTGAGTTTAACCTTACACGGTGTCACATAATTTAACCGTATCAGGTGGCTACTCAAGTATGCTCTTTAAACAGTGGGGTAGCGACCGAGCATGCAGTCCAACTGACTGTAAGTGTTCACTGCCTGTTCACAATCTTTGATCAACCCACGACAGGATCGAAGTTCTTCGTTATGTAGACCCCGACCACGTTGCTACCCCTGAGGACTAAGTTCGAACGCTTCGGTAAAGCGTGTCTCCGTCAACCACGCTCTTTAAATCAGAACACAGCAGCAAAAACACTGCTGTTATACGTATGACGGTAGTGCCACCGAGTGTCCTTCCGAAATGTTCTTCAAAACCTTTAAAATCATTCAAACAACTACTGTTTCATTGTATGTATTCTAAAGCTCTGTTTTCTATTTTCCAGGTAAAAAATGGCGATCGCTGACACCTCAAGACAGGCGGCCGTTCGTGGAAGAAGCGGAACGTCTCCGCGTCATCCACATGACTGAACATCCGAACTACAAGTATCGGCCTCGAAGGCGGAAACAAAATAAAACCAGACCCAACCAGCCATCTGCTCCAGCTAGCGCTCCGCCTGCCGCTTCCGCTGCCCTGGGGTCACCCTACGCAACTGCCACGGATTCACCGGACACACGGTTCTCGCATAACCCAGGAGCTGGGTTTTCCCCATACCGAACGTCCCCTCTCGCTTCGGACTCGTTCCAAACTAGCCAATTCAATGGTCGCGTTCAGACGCCAGAATCGTCACCTGCCAGGTCACCCGAACCCCAAGGTAGAAGAAGCGCACCCGCTGAGGCTCCCCTGCCCACACCCGATGCTTCCCCAGTAGAGAATGAAAAGGAGAACTTCCAATACGATGAGAGACGACGGGCCATCAACGCTTCCTCGATGTCGGACTCGTACCCCTACAAAACTTTCAGGACTCCCGGCTCGTATTCTCCCGCGCCTGTTGCCGCGATGGGTATGGCGAATGGTATGTACGTGATGTGCACTCAGAGGACGCTAGCAGAGCAACCGCCACTAGTAACTGGGACGTTCTTTCCACCGGTCGCAACGTCGCAAGATCAGCAAACACTTGGTGCGTCTGCGCCACGGGTATCGTCAGCTCCGAGCGGCCCGATGACCACGGATTACAGCATCCAGTACCACCCGTACGAGCAGTACGAGCCGATGTACAAAACTGAAGATTACCATTACCCGGAACAACCTAAAACCGAATACGATACTGGTGGCAACTACTTCTCAGAGGAGCCGCCTCCGAATCAGCCACAGGACCAGGAGCAGGGTTTCATGAACCCCCGCCCAGAAATAAGGACTGGTTCGCCGGAATCTGACGTCGATGCTAGGGAATTCGATAAGTACTTGGACTACGGGGCAGAAGGCACGATGGAACAGCACCAGCAGTATAGATACGAGCAACAGCAGCAGTACAGGCCTCCGTACTGCCCGGAGCCGGCTCCAGGGCCGGAATATTGTGCTGAGAGGATGTACGCGTCCCCTTATGCGTCTGTGATCTCTGCTCCTCCCGCGGGACCATATACGCCAGCGCCACCTGGCGCTGACGTCAGACCTGAAGACGAGTTCAGCGTCATCCTGGCTGGAGTCAGACAGACCTGTTATAGCAACTGAGCGCACTGGGATAGGAATGTAGAGGACTCTTCCTAAATGTAGCCCAAAGAGTTATTTCCGAAATGTTATTGTAATTAAACATACATTTTAAGATTATCTGTGACAGAACTCGATGTAAGAGAAATCTTAATTTATAATTCTGGTTATTTATTGAAGGTATATCTCAAAACTGTCCTTAATGCCGATGGATGCCTGTAGGTGCTTTTAAGAAAAACATATGCTCATGTTTTATATCATTTAAGTCATATTAGCTTCTCTACGCGCACTGTTTAATCGTATAGTTTCCAATATTTTCAAACTTTGAACGTTCTGGGAAGAGATTTATGAGAATCTGAAATAAAACTTTTAAAAGATAAATACTAAAAATAAAACATAAAAACCAAAAAAATAAAGAACGAAAGTACCGAGAATATCTTCGGATATTATAATTATACATAATTAAACGATAATGTAACGTCATTTAAAATAGATAGGTGAATAAACAGACGTCATCGTTTGTGCTGCAATATAAATACGGAGGTTAAGGATAACCCGTTCTATGTATGAGTATGCTCATAACAAGATGTTTAAGAAGCGATACAAGAATAACCTGGCGAATTAAGCGAGCGGAACCTGGTTAATTACACCTTAATATAATTTGACTGGGTTTACTTAAGACTAGCTGACCAGGCCCACTTCGTACCGCCTCAAAATCCTCTCCCCGTCCCTATCCGCCTGTCACCGTATCAGATGTTACTTCTTATATCTATCCATAAACAAACTAGAAATACACATTTATAATTTCATAACCAACAACAGTGCGTAAAACTAATTTAAATATTTTAACATGTTTCCAAATGATAAATGCACAGTGTAATACGAGGATTTTCCAACTTTATTTCTCAATAATAAAAAACAATATTTAGATATAAGACAAAATGTATCAAATGTAATTAATATTATTTTAAATTTATCTTGTATATTAGATTAATATTATTTTTGTGTCTCGTATATTGAATCGATAGAAATAATATGATTAAACCTCATTGGAGTACCCGTGGGACTTTAAAATAATATAAACAGAGTATTGGCCACTGGTGCCATTCTGCTATGGTGCATCGTGGTGGAGTAAGCTTCTCACATATACCAATTGTGGGAAAAGCCCCAACCCATCAGTGGGACCTTGCCAGTGTGGGAAAAGCCCTGGCCTCACAGTGGGACTTAAAAAGGACCTATTTTTGTACATTGGTGCTATGTTCATACGTCCTATAATGTAATTAGTATAAATATTCCTAGAATTTACTAAAACATCAACTCAAGAAACGTAGCAAATTTTCGAAAAATGAGTTTCCTATGTAAAAGATTATTTATTTGTAACTATTTTTGTATATTTGTTGAGAATAACAAAGTTGTCAAAGTAATGTGAACAGTTCTTCCCAATACTGTAGATATAGCCTAAGTCCTAATTTCACCTTTTTAGTACTATACAATATTTTAATATGTTATCTGTATAAATTTGATTTAATAAAATGTCTCATAGTTATATTTGTATTAAAGTGTTAGTTAATTCGTTTAGTTTATGTTGCAATTTGTAGTTGTGTAGTTTAAAAAGACACTCGCGCCGCGAAACTAAGTTCTTCCTGTTTGTAAGAAAATTTATAAGGAGCAATAAAATTTATAGTCTAAAAATATGTTTGTTTTATTTTAAACTTGTGAATGACACACACGATTTTATTTTATCCTGACACATACAAAGAAGATGTATAAAGAAATAAGAGGTACAATAATTAATAAATATGTAATAGCTGTAATTAAATAAAATCGTATTAATTACATTGTATGTAAACGCGAAGCAGTTGGCTTTTCATTCGAATAGCGATTTCGAGAAAAGAGATACATTCGAAGTCATGAAATACGATTTAAGTGCATGGTAAATATGCATATATACAGTATAGCAGAGGTACGGTATACTCGTGAAATTAGCAGACTAAAACAACAACAATCTTAGAAACATACACAAACAAAAGTAACATACACAATTATTAACGTTGGATAAAATAAAACGTTATACACGTTGGATATAATACAACGTTGTAAACGTTATACAACGTTGGAAATAACATATGGAAAACAACACAACGTTATGGATGTAGCTCCAATGCTGTTACTCATAGATCTTATGCATTTTTTATAACATAGAGGTAGCAAACGAGCAAACACCGTTTGATTGTCAAATTTTGTCAAAGGAAAAAACGTTCTAACACTTTCAAACTTAGCGTTAGTTGCTTATTCCTTTTCAAAAATATCTGCAAACAAACTCCGATAGGACTAAATAAAAAAGTTGAACTTGCAGACCGAAAGATTAACGAGAAATTATGGCACGTAATTCAAAATATGACACTACACCCGTAGCTAGCACAGCAACGGGCAGCACTATCTAATGTTATCAAGTATTATGCAGTGACAGTATTATCCAGTAGCAGTATTATCTAATGATATCCAGTATTATGCAATGGCAGTATTATCCAATGTTATCGAATATTATCCAGTATTATACAGTGGTAATATTATCCAATTTTACTAGATTTCTATTAATGAACATAATTACACATGTAAATTTGAAGACTAGCTTACTAGTTCACATATCGTCTTTAGCCAACTAAACTAACGATTTAAGCTTGTCTTATGCAATCTAGCCTATTGGTTTTAAGCTTAAACAAGTCTTAGTCTCAGTATGTTTTTGTATACAAATTACTTTATATAAGTCCTGACACTTTACTTCTTAATTTTATCGACCTAAAGATATCAATGGATGATTGTTATCACTACACTACACTACACAACATATTGGAGAAATATTCGATGCAGGTCGGTGGGTTGAACTCGAATCAAAAATATTTTGATACATTATAAAAGTTCGTCCGCGATTAAGTCGCAATAAAATCGCGTAATTATTATAATAAAAACATTTGCCATCTATCTTGTACCGTACCTCACACGCACTTGCCAAATACAGAGCTAAACAGTGTTATGTGCAAAAAGACGATTCGCACCGCCCCCTACAGAAAGCGTATAAGTCCAAATAAAATTAAAATTACTAAATAATTTGCTCGCGCGACTTAGGGTTGTCATTTGACGTAGTCCAGTGATTGTCACTTATCAAACTATTCGAATTTAATTTATATTTGAATTGTTTTAAATCAATTTTAAATTTATTTAATCACTTTTTTGTGAAATTATGTTTTAATTCCAACCTGTGCAAACATTAAAGTTTGCTGATTTTATTATAAAAATTGCAGAACAGTTAACAAACAAAAAAGTACCGAAACATGCTATCTTAATGTTTAAAACATATTTTTCACTTTGCCGCATTAAAAATATATGCTATACGACCTAAAATTGATAATTTCATATATACCTGAATAGTTAGGAAGATGACTATCAAAAAATTAATCTTGGCTAGCTTTATGGCCTTCATAACCCTTTTTTTAAACGTAGGGAAACCTTACAAATACTGACACGGTACCTTTAGTTGTAGAATGATACCGGGTTACGTGGGTAATTTTATCCACTAAAAACCAATAAATTAATTAATCATTACCTTATAGTGATTTCACTATTTTCTCGCAATTCCCAGCAGCAGCTCTATCGTGCCTATATATCGGCCATAGGTCCGCGCGCCTGTATTCCTGTTATGCTATTTAGAAGGAAACTAATTAATTAAGATAATGCTTTCAAACTCTTCTTGCAGTTTCCAACCCTATCGCAAGGGTATATATCGGCCCGCGGGGCCGCGCGCCTGTAATTATGCCGTGGCCCGCCCGGGCCCGCCCCGCGACCCGATATTGATGTATTGACGTTTCGCAGCCAAGTGAGATATGTACGAGATGTGGCGTTTTGCGGAAATAATCGGTAGGGTAAAATGTTGTACTGATTGATGATACCAGTAAGTCGGTCAAATGTACCCACGATGATCGGCTGAGATGAAATTCATAGTATTTGTTACGTTGAATCTGTATTCAGAGTAAAATACCAGTAAGTCAGACGCTCAAATATACGTAGGATAATCAGCTAAGATCCATAGAACTTGTTTCATTTAATTTGTATTAAGAGTAAAATGAAAATCCTGCGCAAAGGTCGGTCGTTTGTTCAATAACAAGCTTCTTATTATCGAAAATCCAAATATTACTAATATGACATTTTTTTATTTTTACGGAAGTTGAAACATCATTTTTTTTCAATGCACCAAACAAAATATTGAAACCAAACCAAGGTCAATTACAAGGTAAAATATGCAACACGGATTTTTGATATACATAAATATAAATAGAATAATATCGGATGTAGTAATTATTAGACTTGGAATTCACTTACAAAAAAAATACTATGTGAGTTAGTTTATCCCATCCGAAAATGTTCCATCACAGAAGAGGTGGAAATTCCATTAAATAATAAATCAATACTTTTACCTACCACCATCGATCCTTACAGACTGCCACATATTTTGCAAAACGAATTTCGTATGCATAACGTGAGAGGACAACGATCGTATAAATCATGTCAGGAGCTAACCCGTTTAACATTGCACCAAATTTTACTGACGCCACAATGAATACTCTCTTACTAAGTATTGAACAAAACCTACTTACTATATAATATACTGTTTCCATACAGTTTTGCTCACCCCGAAGAAAACAGAATTTATGAATGATGGACACTAAATTCTTGGAAACTTAATGACTCAATCAAAATTAAGTCATAACTTTGGAGACAGTATGTTAGTGGCATTAGGTATAGAATTCTGATGTAAATGACCAGTTGATATTAATTTCGACTTTTAATCTA
>DWNJ01001527.1:0-11886 GCA_018250275.1 Udranomia eurus
AAAAATCTTTTTTATGTAGATTATGTTGAAATGGTAGACCCTTTTTACGATTCGCCTCCGGAGCCCCCACCGCCACATCTATTTCTGCCTTATAACAGCAGTCTTGCTGCTGTGTTCTAGAAGACATACTGACTAGGACACTACTAATTATTTTAAACTTTACAGAATATTAAAATGTACCATGTTATAGAATTAATAAACGTGAAATTACTATAAAAAAAGATAAGAAAGAAAGAAAGAAAGAAACGATAAACACTGACACTAATATAGAGTATATTACTGAATTTATAAGTATGAGCCAATCACTGAAACACTTTTGAAATCTACCCACGAACATGTATTAAAACTGTAGAAGAGTTCAATTCTGTAAATTGAATTTGAATTGAAGAATAAAAAATACCCCTACGCGTCTTCACACAAGTAACGCAAGACATAAAAAATCATTTTGAATCTTTTGGACGATGAAACTCTTTTGTTATATAGCTATTAGTACTCGGTAACATACAGGCTATAATTTATGAATAATAAAATTACTGAATATTATTCAACTAACAAGTCAATACAGCATTGATTCTCAGGCGGAACGAAGTTCGCCGCGTCGTCTAGTACCATATATGTATGTATTGACAAAAGTCTAACTTATATTTTTTGTATATACATATTTGTTTACATATAAAGTTAATATGCCTGTCGAATGAACCACGCGCACAATATGCGCACATTTCGTAAAGTTCTGTAAGATACATGCCCTTACAGTAAGAAGACCTATATCTCTATATACCGCTTACGAAACACTAAACAGCACAGACACTAAAATATTATTCACATCTTAAATGACCTAATGAATACAATAAATTTAATTTTTTAATCGATTTAAGCCTAGCGGAAAGACAGACATGCCATCTGATGTTAAGTCACCGCTGCCTATGGACATTTGCAACACTAGAGGCATCATCAGTGCAACGCCGGCTTTGAAGTAGAGCTCTTTTTGTGCTTCGTTTGAAGAACCCCAAGAAGTAAGTTCATTCCACCATCTTTATGTGAGCGGGATCTCATTTATATAATTATATAAAATTCTCAAACCTACAGATATAATGTATGTTATTCGCTTATATGAGAATACTCTCAACCGACTGACATATTAATTTAGATAATATTTCAATGTCTGTGTTTTATTTAACCTATACATAGTAATCATGGGAATCATTTGTATAAATATGTAAATTATGTTTATTCGATAGAGTAGAATTAAAGATGGATTATATCTACACAACGACGACGACTAAATGATATTTCGTAAAATATTTATGATTATTTATTCGTCTATTCTAATATTAAAAGCATGTATGAAATATTAATAGTTAAATACTTAATATATTATTATTAATAATAAAAAAGCAAGGGTTATAGTAAAAGCATAATTATATAGGTAGGTATTTGAAATCTTACCTTAGTCGCGGCGAATGTTGCCATATCAAAGCGTCTAGTCTATGGCAAAACAAAAAAAAACTGGCAACTCTGAGGGAATGCTGGGTTGTGGGTAGGAAATAAAACCAAAATCACAATCGTCAAAAGCTTTCAAACGTGCACAGAACAATTTGTCAGCAAATTGTTTATTTAGGTATACCCGGAAATAAAAAAGAAATAAAAAAAAGAAATAAATGCTGAGTTAATTGTCAGTTTAATGCTAATCGACCTTTAAGGACATCAACAGAATATTATTTAATTACTATACTTGTTTAAGGGCATACATATGACATTATATGGATGGGAACTCCAAGCTCGGTCAGGGGTGATGAATGTACAGAAATATGTGAAAGCTCTTTGTTAATAATTTTGCAGCCATACATGATACACTTACATAAATACTCTTACAACAACATAAATACATATGTACTTATACGGGCCAATACGTATAAATAAAATTAAGTGATAGATCAAACATATACATACATTTTCATACATTCATATAATGTGGTCAAAATAGTCAAAAGTGAATGAAATATATATTGGTACTTTGAACCTTTTAACAGCAGAGCTCTTGCTGCTGTGTTCTGGTTTGAAGGGTGTGATGAGGGAGGCATACTTAACCAAGGCGTTCCAACTTAGTCCTCAGGGGTAGCAACGCATTTGTCGACCTAACAAAGAACTTTGATCCTGTCTTGGGTTGATTGTACAGGGCCCATGGGCGGCAGTGTCCACTCAATGTTATAAAAATAAAATACTAATACACCACGCTCATCGAATGCATAGCAACCCTAAAAAATGTGCATTAAATTTAAGTCTGAATAAAGTTAATAATTACTATTCACAAATAAATGAGTGTAATACAAACAGTCAAGCTTATTTGAATAAAAACATACACATGCTCAATTGCACATATCCACATATTTTTACCACGTTATTATTAATAAAAATATTTATTTATTTATTATGTTCATATATCTATTATATTAAAAATTTGTAATGAATTTAAAACTGCAACTTAGATTAAATACTTGCATTTTATAACAGAAGTAAGAGTCGCATGATAATGCCAAAAAATAAAATGTGGTAAAAATAAATACCTTTTTTTTAATTGTTTTTATTTAGCATCTAGTCAAAACAAGGGGTTAGAAACACAAATAAACACACACACATGCAAATATACTTAATATACCCGAGCCACAAAATTAAAATAAGACAGTATTCAACAATAAATAATTTCATACATGCTTTTCTAGTCTCCGTATTTAAAGATGATATAAAAGTGTCTTAAAGCCTGAAAGCTCCCTATCGATTGTGATACATAAATATAATCTGTATAGAAAATATATTTATTCAAAAAACCAATATAAATTTAAGTATACAATATTATTTAACTAAATTAATATTATAATAACTTACAACTAGAAAAATAGTTAGCAGGAACTCGTGTGATAAGTTACCGTTTATAAATATAATTAAAAAATATGGAAGTCATTTGACAAAGTTGTGACTGTGTCATAAATCTTTTTATTCATTGAGAATCTACTGATATATTTCTTCTTCATTTACTCTCTGTTACTGATCTTATCATTTTCTCTTTTAGAACCCGAAAGGACACCTCTTCAGAGCCTTTGTTGGTCGAATGTTTCTTTTCGAGTGGGTAGAATAGTTAGAGGATGGCTTTGCAAAAAGTTTTTGAATCTTCCATGAAACATGAGTAAGTATTAATATGGATCCATTAAACGGAGATAAATAAAAAAGTAAATGTCACTAAAATAAGTATGTTTTAGGGACGACAAAGCTGAATTAGTAAAATATTTATTTAGTTTATAATTATTAATAAACATGAAAAATTAAGGGTGAATTTGTAGAAAAATATTTTACCTCGAATCTGATTATTAATAGACTGGAATTAAAATGATCGGAGACAAATAAATATAAATTTAAAGGGATTTCATTAATCGATTGTTTTAGTAGTAGCTACCTAATCTTAGAATTTAAAAGTTAATCTATAAATATTGTTATTTATATATTAATTTTGTCATTTAATGACTAATTAAAAAAAAACATTAAATTTAAGTACAAAAACGAATGTTCGATATTAAGTTATATTGTATTTTAATCAAGAAGCTACACAGCATAGGAGCTTCTAAAAATTAACATTACTTATTAAGAATTTAGTAATAAACAATTTTAGAGCCTCGGATAACACGTGAATAATAGTTTAGATCTACGTAATAACAAAGCCGTTTATAATAAATATATATATACATTGTGTTCAGTTTTAATAAAAAAAATATATCAAACATTTATAAAATATTCCATGCACCTCCGAAATTTCAGGTAAATATTATAGAAAAGATTAAAATATGTAAAAATATTTCTAACAAGTTAAAAAAATGTCCAAAAATAAATTTTAATCACAGTGTAAAAAATATGCGTTATTAAAAATATATTTAATAAAATATGTCTTTTTGTAGTTTTTATATGGAATTAATACCTAACATAACTTTAATTTTATGAAATAAGCACACATAATTTATTTATAAATATCTCCTAAGAATTACATTTGATTTATAAAAACCTCCATATTTTAATGATATTCAAAAGATCCTATGTCTATGGTCTATTGTAGTCAAATGATACTATCTACTTCTACGACTATATATTTTGTGCACACAAATGTATAACTAGTGAATTTATTGCTAACTAAGCGATTGGATGTAAATCACTTAAAGTAACTGCATAGTCTACATACTATAGTGAAAGCTTCACAGGGTTATGAAATCTGGTCATTTGGTGTTTAACCATTACTTCTGACCATAAAACATAACTTCTCATATAACTATTATATTAGGAGGTTGCTATCAAATGCCTTTTAATTCAAGTTGAAATGCTACTCAGAAATATATGTAATGTTTCTAAAATCTATACATATAATAAATCTGTATGTAGATGCTGTCTGTACATAGAAGATATTTAGGAGAAAAAATATTAGGGGTCTTTATTTAAAAAATATAGAACCAAATTTTTTTTTTCTGTTTGTCGGTTTGTCTGTGCGTTTGCGCACGCTTATTTCAAAAACGGCTGATCCGACTTAAAGGCGGTTTTCATTGTATTGCTAAATTATTGGTAAGCTTGACTTCACATTCAGTGTTTGTTTTATATAAATCGGGTTAATAAATAAAAAAAAGTAGTGCATCTAGTCAGCTAGTAGATAATAAATGTTCATAGCTTTAATAACTTTTACTTCTGCCCATAAAACATAACCAACTCCATGTATTATATCAGTTATCTTAGTTGGTCGGTACCATGCATTTATGCCTTTTAATCCAATTTGATATGCTCATAAATGTATGTAAATAAATAATAACGCCCATAGCTTCCATATCAAAAATATAAATGATACAAGACAGAAATAGTCCTAAAATGTAATGTGTATACAATGATACTTCGGGAAACTGCGACCCATCTTCTAACAAACCTGTCATTTCATTATGAATTCTTTGATTACTATTGGTTTTATTGTATTTATGTAATACACAATCCTTTTTTAAATACATAGTGAGATTGCATAGACAAGAATCAAGAAAATTATGGATTGAGAGAGTTATTATAAATACAAAATTGTAGTAAAATAAATAATTTCCGAGATACTATCCCTTTATCGTGCTAAATGATGACGTCATACTACTCCATCAATTTTATTCAGTATTTACTAATGAATAATGTATAGAGAAGAATTCCTCGAACAATACGGAAATACATATTAGAAGTAAGCTAGCATCTAGCCGTGTGAGATCTTTCATTTTCATAATTTTGACACATAATTTAAAACAAAATTGTGGTGCCTAAAGTTATAAGATCAATATTAATACTCAATTCATCTCGCACGTTTGAAATTATATTTTTAATACTATCAAAAACCCTAGTCCTACTAATGAATTAAATTTAGTAATACCTAAATCTCCGTTACTCGACTTGTTCGAGAAATTCTTGTGTGAAGTATGCGCGCAAAAATTAAATGCGTTCGTTTATGAGTGCGAGCAGGATAAAACATGTTTCTGCTATTTAAGCGTCAGAGCGGGATGAGAAGTGAATATAAATAGCATCGGAACGATATACTCTGTGATCATTACGTAAAAATATCGTGAATTAAGATTTCAGTTGTAAAAATGAAGAGAAATAATAACGTGGGGTATACAGGCTCGAGAAATTCTGTACCCGGTCAGTTCTCAAAACTACACTTTCATACAGATGTGTGAAAGAAATAGGACCGTATTTTCATATCTTAGATATGTAATTTACTTTACTTTATTTATGTTAAAACATTGTCTTTACCCCTATGTTATATCCCTATAGTATATTTAAAAGGTAATTATTAAAGTTATCTAGAAGACGTCTGAAGATTCTGTACACCAAAATAGAAAATGTATGAATGCAATAAGTTTAATTGGTAAACTAAGAAGTGTGTGATAATTTTTATACATGATGTATAAACTAAAAGATAGTTCGACCGTCGTATAAAAATGTATTGGTGTGATAAAACCAAATAAGTCGCTGTAACGTAAACGAATTTAACTTTCGCACGCATATTATGAGCAAACGTGTACAGTTGTGAATGGCGGCCGGGGAGTCAGAGGCTCAGTCGACATGCTCGTGGTAGATCGACTCCTCCATCTTACCTGAGCCGCAGAGTGAGGTGTCGTCGCCAACGCTCAGGTCGTCTTGCGAGCTGCTCATGCGTACTGGAAACCAAGCAAATGTTTTATTTATTTTACTTTTTTTTATTTCATGTGTGTCATATAAGGAGGATTTTATCTTATTTGTTGCTAAAAAGTAACATTATAGTAATACACTATTCATTATTTATTAAAGAAAATGTACACTGAAACGAAATTGTATAGTAAAGACTACAAAATATAAACTGTAAAATAATTTAAATCTAATAATAATTTATGTAAAATGATTTAATAATTATAATGTATATATGTATCGACAATATTATTAATAAAAGTAAAGGTAAAAAAGAAAAAAGGCATCATAAAGCTGGAGTCAAAGAAGCAAAAGGTGGCATTAAATATCATTAATTTGTAAACCTATTATTACTAGCTACTAGTAACTACTCATATTCTAACTAAAAATTAAACGAAATATATGTATATGCTATATAGTGAATTATTTAACCTACTTCAAAATAACTACAAAACAATACTCTAGAAAATGTTTTGAAGCTAACAACCTATGTAAGCGGCAATAGTTCAATGGTTGGGATGTCTGATTTAAGGATCGGAAGATCGTAGGTTTGATCCTCACTCCCCCATTGCACTATTGGCGTGAACCCACTCCTAACACAAGCCTTTGGGCTCTCTCGGAGGAGTTAATTAAATTACTAGTATTGTCATGCTAGTAGTTTAAAAAAAATTAACTAATGGATGCTTTATTCGACCATCCTTACCTAGCCTTGGATGATAACATCCTATCCAAGGGTTGCAATACGAAAAAAATACTTTTTATTTAATATTACATGGGTATACATAGAGGTCAATCTATAATAGAGATCCATCGTTAACACATTTCGACTTGAGCAGTACAGAGCGCATTTGTGTAAACTGTTCACGTAACCTCCGTCGGATCCGTAGTACGGATACGGCTAGCACTGACGGTTGCAGATACGGATCCAGGTGAGACATGCGTGACAAAGGTTTAATATTTGACATTGATATGTAAATTGTTCTTTATACGATACTGTTATGATACTGAATGAAGAATAATAAACGGTCTGTGCAAATTATAATTTAGTGACAATTTTAGACACCATAAAAATAGCCGTCGTGTGAATAATTTTAACTTCTCCGCGGCGCTGGTGTATTACTAGCGGATCCGGTATTCAATTCTTAGTTCCAACAACAACTCAAGGATAACAGCGCATTTTGTGGTTGACCTAAGAACATCGATCCTATCTTGGTCACAGATGTCCATGGGTGACAGTGAGCACTTACCATCAGGTGGACTGCACGCTCGTTTCCTATACCAATGTTATAAAAAAACAACAATTACAATTAAATATATACGCTACTAGTTGACTGGGGGCACTTCGTACCGCCTCAGAATCATTTCCCTGTCCCCGTCCCTGACCCTAGTAGTTTTTACCGACGTAACAGGTTAGAAATCGAAACAGCGCTATCTACTTTTTTTTATCTAAGTTAGGTAGGTGTGTTATCAACAGATTAGGGGTCATCCATAAATCACGTCCCACGTTAAGGGGGAGGGAGGGGGTCGATAAAGTGTGACATTGCGTGACAACGACGGGGAGGGGTTGTAAATATCATGACGTCATATTCAAAAATAAATTGTACTTTATTTTACTTTATATTCATGTAAAAATACGCTTTAACGACAACACTTTTTGAATGACATTTTTCATTGTATAAATATGTGATGTGACAATAGGTGGTCTCAAAATGTGACCAGTTGTGACAGGGAGGGGTTAAAATCGTGTAATTCGTGTGACGTAATTTATGGATGGCCCTTAGCTATGGAAACTTATAAAATTAATCAATATTAGAAGGCTTCGGCATATAACAAAAGATGTACAAAATACAAGTATAATTGGTATATTAGTTATTACCTCTACTGGCCTGCCGGCCATTGGCGGTCCTGTACAGGGTGCTTTCGAGGAACTGCAGCCCGTTGTTGTTGATTATGTTGAAGCCGCACAACCGCTCGATTTGTTTCCATCTGTGCATTCTCTCCTGAAACGGTGACAGTATAATAAGTAAGACAATTTGTTATGTAAAGGGTGGTCAAGTTTTTTTCGCACAGAACACAATTTTCATCGACATTATGGATTATGTTCAGAGTGCCTGTGTAAATGATGATTGCATATCGTTCCTGACTGAGTGATTATTTACGAGTAAAACGGATACATGTAATTCCTGAATAGGTAAGTGGTAGTAATTAAATGAATAATTGTTACGGAGTGAAAAGTTACTTAAGTTACGTAAGAAGAAGTGATCGTTTTTGAGTGAGTAAGACCACGCTTCGTACGAATTTTACTCGTGCGTACAAGCGTTAATCCCAACCTTACGAATACTATGGGGGCGTGCACACTGGGTGCGTATTAATCGTACGTACGTACTAAGACTGCGCTCACTTTGTTTACGCACGAGCAAAACTCGTACGAAAACGCGTTCAAAGTGAGCGTAGTCTAATCGTTCTTAAATAAGCCACCCGTATTCTTGTAGTTCCTGAGTAAACGAAGAATAGTAGCGGATGATAGTTACCTGTAGTTTTTGAGTGGATGGTAGTTACCCGCAGTTCCTGAGTGGATGATAGTTACCTGTAGTTCCTGAGTGGATGATAGTTACTTGTATAGTTCCTGAGTGGATGATAGTTACCTGTAGTTCCTGAGTGACCTCGTTGAGCGCGGTGCGTGCTTCCACGATGGAGCGGTCCACGTCGTCGATGCTCTTGCCGTGCGTCGACACGAACGCGCCCACCAGGCTCGAGCGCTTCTTGCGCAGTTTCTCACACTGGAAACGTAAGTATGGGGACGTTATTTTACTATTTTACAGGCGATTCAATAAGGTTTCATAATACTTGTACTGTTATTAACATGTTTTTAATTTTATATTCTAGAGACCGGACGACGCAACCATAGAATATGCAACGTCGACGTATTATATATGTGTATATGATAATGAGATCAGCCATGAAAGTCAGGGATCTACGAAAGTCTACGTGATCTTTTGATGATGATGATCCTCATGAATGAACGTGGACTACACTGACCGCCTCCCTGGCCTGCTGCAGTTGTAGGTCCGCCTGCTGCTTCTTCCGCAGGTAGGCCCGGTTCTCCACTTCATGGGTGAGCTGGAGCCACTGCTGAAGGCCCGAGGGCGGCGCCCAGCACCGGTCCTCCAGCTCGCCCTCCGCCCGACGGAGCTCACCTCTCAGCATCTGGAAACCAGGGATTTATTTATCTTTTTTTAATCATTTTTGTACACAGTAAATTTACAACAGAAACAGTGATTACGTATAATATGTATAATTTAGAAGGAATCAACTATTGATATCTGCAATGCAATATGCTAAATCGAATATGTTAAATGCGATAGTGAATATATTGTAGTATAGGTACTATCCTTTGCAACCTAAAATAGGACTAACATATTATCCAAGTTCGTTAAAATACGCAGGTATTTATTAAGTTTTTTCTAATTAATTTAGAATACTACTAATTAAGACCTAATCACTGCAGTTTTATTGTGAACATAGTAACTTACTTCGATTTCAGCCTTGAGTTGCGTCACCTCCAGATCTGACGATGCGGAGTTCAGCAGCGGGGTGTCGCCCGCCTCGCGAAGTTTCTTCTCTAAATTCTTCTTCTCAGTAGTCACACTCTCCTGCAGAAGAATAAAAAATGTGTACAGGAAAATAATGAAGTGCTTAGTTTATAAATCTAATAAAATTGAAGTAACCAAGTGGAACCGGCCATTAGCCGGCCGGCCGGCCACTATATTTAAGAAAAATAAATCTAGTGACCGTACACACGTTTAATGATTACTTAAGCTGTCAAAAATATTAAAATATACAAAACTTTAAGTAAGCATTAGTCGTCTCTGAGTGTTAGGGATATATATATCCTATACATGGTCCTTTTCCGTCAGTGTTTTTGTAAAGTACTGGAAACCTTATATTTGTAGACTGTACTGAAGTAATATTCAATTTCTTTTATTTATTACAGAATCACATATTTACAATAATGTTACATAAAATTTTCTTCGCCTAACTTTAACGTTTTTAAAGGTGGTAGAACCTTCTACGGTTCGAATCCGGAGGCACCACAGCGACACCTAATTATGCCTACTATATGTTCTGATTTTAATGGTGTGGTAAGGGAAACACACTCAACTGTGGCGTTCCAACTCAGTCCTCAGGAGTAGAAACTACATACTACATGCTCGTTTACTACCTGAATTTTATAGAAAAAAAACACGGTCAAGTACAACAAACCGACCTGTTCCAAGCGCGCCTTCTCCAACTCCTTCTGCATATCGTTGAGCGCCATCTCCGCCTTCCTCAGCTGCTCCATGTCCTGCAGCATCCGCTGCACCTGGTGGCGGCTGGCGCGGCCCGCCCTCAGCGCCGCCCAGCCGCCCACCACCGCGCCGAGCAGCAGCGACGCGAGCAGCCAGTCCTTCCATCTGCTGCCTTCTGGTTGGCACCACGCGTATTAGTTTTAGCGCACGGCTGCGCATGCACGGGTATATTTACAGAGGGGGTAAACGAGGCTTACTAAGGGCAAGGGTAATAGCTGAAATAGGTTCTACATCACATCGTATATTAGTTTTAGTGCACGGTGGCGCATGCTCGGGTGTATTTACAGTCGGGGGTAGACAAGGCATATTAAGAGCAAGCTGGTACTGTTGCTATAAACCACGCGTATTAGTTTTAGCGCACGGTGGCGCATGCACGGGTGTATTTACAGTTGGGGGAGGCAATAAATTGATGCTAATTGTTTCTGACAAATTTGACTCCGTATTTCATAATGTAAAAATGTACCATTTTCATATTAATTTTATATATATTTTTAAGAAAAAGCTAATTTTCTCATTAGAGGAGTAACACTGGATTTTTCTTTAAAAAATGGATTCTGTCCAAAGTACCAACAATATACAATATATTGGTAGACAAAAAAATTAGGACATTATGAACAGTATAACTATTATTATTATAGTATTATTGAAAAACCCTACCTTTATACGTACATACACACATATTAAAAAACGTATTATCTATACAACTTATTGTTTGTAAATTTCTGGTCGCTTGACTCTCAGATTCAAACATAATCTATATCTGTACTTACAGATGACAATACCAGAAATAAAACTTTATAAAAAATGTATTTTTCCTCAATAAGTAAATTAAACAACAGATCTAATTAAAATAACATGGACGATGGGCAATTTAACTATAATTTTGTTGGCGAGCACATGAATGATCTTCAACAGAGATATCAGATTGATTGTACATAATTTTGACGAATATCGCAGTCTTCTTATTTATATTCACATGTCCTTTTTTCATACAATTACGTGTTCAAATATTTAAGTGGCCTTTTAGCGGTCACAAAACTAAAAGTTGAAAGCTTTACTCCCAAAAATACAAGTATAATCTAAAATTTGCCCCAAAAACAGATAATATATATGACGGCGCATTCGGAATGTCATTGGCAGAATACGCCGGAACTAGATTTTGACAGCTGTCATCTTCTAGCGGAACGTCATGTCTGTGGCAGCGCGGCCATGTTGGCGACACTTTTGGCGGGAAGAGAGCCCGCCATGGGTGCGCACCGCAGTTTTTGACGGATCGCTTTTGTTCCGCGTATTATTACTAATTAATTAGACTACT
>DWNJ01001528.1:0-11883 GCA_018250275.1 Udranomia eurus
GGCATCCGTTTAATAATTTGCATAGACGTGGAATCAGAGACTTGGCACCAAGTACCGTTCTACGAAATGGAACTCGATGCATATGCAGCTTAAAGATTAAAACATTTATTTCTATTAGGGCTATAATTAAAAAGTAATAAAGCGTCTATCTATCTTTAACTAATTAATCTACTAATCTATAACTTTTGATAAAAAACATAATATATTTTTTTCAGGAAATTCAATTTAAAAAAGCTATTATACACTAGAACGAAAGTAATATTTTACTTTAAGCGCAAATTTTTCCAGGAATCCCCGATCAATTATAAAACTATATACTACTATAAAACCGGCTATCAGTTACTAATAACAGCAAATTAGATTAAACTTCGAATAAAGAGTGAATGAGTAGTTTAAAATAACTAGAATGTATTACATCAACGTATTAGTTAACCAGCTGAGTTCATGGGGCGTTCGTATGACTGAACATTCCGATTCATTACAAGCATAATCATCTCAGTGTAATGGTGCGTTTGGCAGGCTGCCACTGCCTTCGGAAGAATCACCATCTTTTAATCATGTGAATGAATCTCGGCTCGACAATGACGTTGTTTTTTACTTATTTTCTTATGTAATGGAGGTAGCCAGCGAATATGGAGATGTTGATGACCAGTACCGCAGTATATCTGGACCCACAGATAATATAGATAAATATACGGTACATAAAATTTTTTGCAATCTTCAAAAGAAAAAATAAGCTTGTCATACCATAATAACTCGTAATTTAGGTGAAGGAGAGTATGTAGGATGAGTAATACGACATTTTGCGTTAGATAAAGACGTTGTTTCGCTAGAAGGCGAAGGATCATTTTTCGTTGTACAAAGCATACCGCGGCGACTGGTTGACAGCGTCGATCTATCACTGAGGGAGAACAACCTGAGGTAGTACAAGCAAATTGCGCTCTTAAGTCCTCATCTGAAGTAACACAATGGTGCGATGACGACAATGATATAATTACAACGTTCACGGGAAAAGCGTACACCAAAAAGGTGCATCATTCTTGCTAATTTACGGTGTTAATCTTTGGTATTTTAAAATTAGACAAAAACTGTTCGTGTACGTACTAATAATGAGCTGTTTGAAATATTATCAGTAGTAAAGGTTTGAGAACAGTAGTATAGAATAGCTTTAACACGGAACATTATATAAGAGGTGTTTAGTCAACCTTTTATTCCTAAAACTTGAGAATATTAATCGAAAAACCAACCGCGTTGACTGCAATTGATGGACACCACGACTGAATTATCGTAATTGAGTTTTTATTCACTGACTTGTTTTGTACCTACTAAATGCTATCCCAGACAATGAGATCACAAATACAAGAACACTTGAACAAACAATAGTGTTTTTTCGCAACAAAAACGTAGCAAGAACAAAAATAGTTCCCTCTCTAACGTTACAAGAACAGCAGAAGTATATTGGGCATACGGAACTTTTCTTACGACAATTTAACTTCAACGACGTGGTAAAATACAGCGAGAGACGTTTTTAAGGTTTCACTTGTGGACTTAAAAGGCCAAATGGGGCTGCGGTTGGAAACAAAGAAAGAATCACCCGAGCTAAAAGTCCTTGAAGACTGAAAGTTGGTCTATTCTTAGAATATACATACACACTGCCTATTGCCCGTGACTTTGTGTTCTGTGACAGAAAATGTACTGTTATTTTTTCGTAGAGGCAAATTTACGTTTGACTTGCATTGTCCATTTGTTGATTTTTTTCCTGCTTATGTGAAGTTTCATCCTTTATTGAATATGTTGGTACAATATTACTAGTGTTCTGCCTTGGTACAATATTACGAATGTATTGATTTTATTTCCAAATTAATGTATTAGAAAGTTCTATTGAACACGTATTTAAAAGGTATTTGTTATCCCCAATCGTTTTGACATCAAACATAGTCATTTTAAGTTTCATGAAACCTTTAACCTTCAACCCTTGGTGAACTATAAAGAACAATTATAACACTATACAAAACTTCAATCCATCTTTTAATATCTCCACTTCGCAATACATTTGATTTTATAAATTGCAATGTATTTATAACAACAGTATTCCTTTGTGTAATTAATGGACCATTAGTGCATGATTTGTTTGAATCGATTAAGATAAATTTATTTGCTGCAATTAGTGTTTAGCCGCGGGGTGGAGGAATACAGATGTTATCATCATTATTAAGGGACAGCTTATTAGCAATTGATCGCATATAAATACTGTTGTTGTAAGTTTCTAGTGTTTTTTTTACTTTATTATTTTAATATAATTTTATAATTTGTTGTTATTTATAGTTTGTATGCACGTCATACATTTATGAATTTTATTTCTGTTTTCGATTATGCCAAATAATGTAATATTTACTTTTCTTTACTCATTTGTACTCGTATTAATGGCGTCTTAATTAATTATTTAAATAAATAATTAAATTTATCTACAGTTCCGCTTCCTATGACACCGGTCAAATAAATGAGAATGTGAACCTTATGGGATGAAAAACGTTGAACCAATACTTCCTGTTTATTTGATTTCCAACTACAACCTTCATATTATAGAAGTCGGTAATCTTTTTCTTCTTTTATATATGTACAGTACATTGTAACTCCCTTCCAGTGTCCAAGTATTTTCCCTACTTCATACAACTAAGGACTATAAAAATCGAGAGTGAATTTGCTTCTTCCAGGCAAGCGTGCTCCATCTGCATCTCACTCGCCATCGGACGAGATAGCAGCTGAACGCGGGCCTATAATTCCATAAAAAATGTACATACTGGATTCTGAAACGTGAACTTAGAAACATTGTACGCCTGAAGTTCACAGAAGCAAACCTTCCGTCTATCGATCGGGTTCAACGGACCGGGGGCGCTGTTTTATTCGGCAGCGAAACCGAATTACGAAGAACATTCGTTATTTACGACCGCGACGTTACGCTCTCGATCGATACTCGTACGACAACGTAACTTCACGACTTCGGGTTACGATTTCTGGGTTGTGTAATCGTTTTAAAATCGTAGGCATTGTTATCAAGTCAATACTGAAGTAGGATTGTATAAGAAATAATGAAATTAGAAAGAAAAATGAAGAAATTAAAAGTAGAGAAGGTTGTCTCTTACATTTTGTGGTAACGAACCTGAAGCACGCCACTAGTTTAGTATGGATGGAATCTCATTTAAAACAGAGAAAGAATAGGGTCAGATTAAAAGAAGTACCAATGTTATTGTACATTAGAGTCTTTTCTTTTCTTTTATAACTGGGACGCAAACGAGCATGCAGTCCACTTTATAGCAAGTGGTCATTGCCGCCAATGGACATTTCATAATCAACCCAACACAGGATCGAAGTTCTTAGTTAGGTCGACCATAAATGCGTTGCTACCCCTGAGGACTAAGTTTGAAGCCTCGGTTAAGTATGTCTTCACCACACCCTTCAAACCAGAACACGAGCAAGAACACTGCTGTTATAAAGCCGAAATAGGTGTGGCGGTGGTGCCTCCGGAGACGAATCGTAAAATGTTCCTTCTAAAAGTTATTCTGTTATAAAATCAAAGGTAACATTGACTTAAACTTGTAAAACGGACGTCTTGTGATCGGTCATATTTTATTGGAAAACAATTCGTAGCGATGACGTCATTGAAATGTCGGGGGTGGTTTTTGAATATTTCGGGCGGTGCCACAGTAATTGTTAAATGCCACAATCCTTAAATGTTGCGTACTTGAACTTTGAAACCTTTTTATCGATATGCCAGTAAGTTGTGAAGAGTCTCGGTTTTTTCAAATTTATGTTTCCACAATGCATTTATCGTAGTTTCCCGGACTATTTGTATTCTTATTAATTTCTGCCTTGCCTTTGACCTTTATGCGGATTTTTAAGACAAGTCTTTAATGAGTCTTTTCATTGTCGAGGTAGCAGACGATCCCTAGTCCACCTAATGGTAAGTGATTCAAACAGGATTGAAGATTAGCTCGCGGTTGACGTGCTCGCTATATGACTAAGTTGGAACGTCACGTTATTGTCTTTCTTACCGCATCCTCCACACCAAAACACAGCAGCCCGGACACTGCTGTTATAGCAGAAAAGAAGCTATCTCTAAGAGTGGATATCAACAGAACAGCGGTATTTTCCATACCCGTACCAACGCCACTAACCCATATAGATCCATGCACCTTCGTACAGTGTCACTGGTGACGTCACCTCCGTAACATAGGACGCGACCTCATTACCCCACCCGTAGGTGTTACGAGTCTCATAAAATCGCACCAGACCCCATACCTAAGCCCATTCGATCGTTTCGGTCCCCGTCGTAATTATGTTCGCCGTAAATTATATTAATTCGCGCATTGTACCCACTTTTACGCTGAACAACGCGATACTTAATATGCATCCCGTTCACTTATGCTACCGTAAATTGATTTTATTTTGTCCATTACGCGTTAATAGGTTACTTACGATATATTTTAATTCTTTCCCTGTCTGTGAGCATGACTCGAGTTGATTGTAATCATCAGTTTATAAATTGGTATGAAGTAGGGATGTTACCAAGATTCGATTCCGGTTCAGAACAAATCCGATCGTTTCACCTTCAATTCTTAAAGAGAAGAGTTGTGAATTTTTAAAGAAGTTATCAATTGAGACTTTCGAAAACTTATTTTGTTTGGTTTTTGTTTCAAAGCCTACGTAGGTGTATTGGTTATTTTTATTAAATAGGCTGAATAATAATGTTGTAATATTTATCAATACTAAGACACCCAACCCACGAAAGTCAAGTCTCAGTACATTTGCGCTGTTGCTAATTACTTTTTGATGAGTCGCATGTGAGTAACACGACAGTTACAAAAGCATTAAAACTGCACCGCACGTACAGTGTTACCATAAATATCACTATTTTTAAGCTGAGGAGCAATTAACACTGAACGACACGACGAAAGGAAGACCCATTAAAACCGGGGGGAGTGAAAACTTTACAAAGGCTAATTTCACTAGAGCTCTTGGTTTATTTTTCAGACCACATTTTTTTGTTTTTCGCGATGGCAAACTCTGCGTGGCGGGAGACGGTAACGTCGCAGTTATTTTTCTAAGAATGAGACGTAATACGATTACGATTTATATCATGTACCTAGGATATGTAATAATATATATTATATAGAAGAATGAGAATTTAGAAATGGAGACAGAAGAATGCACCTAGAAACTATATTAACAGTAGCAAAAACTTCATTTATGCTCCGTTAGTCGGTCAACGCTTCGAGCAACTTCATAATTCTTATAAAGAAGTTTTTCTATATGAATCATGTTTGTCTTGACCGACTTTTCACCTCCGCGTCGGATCCAATATCATTTAATAACAATGCTCGAGTTTCTTAGTCTTTTGAAATGCATTAGAAACCTTTAGGGAATAAAGAGTATGGAAATGGATTCTTCTTCGAGAAATATCTAAAATTAAGTACCTAAAATATCACATGTCTGAAAACATTACCATCTTCCGGCACGATTTGTGTGAATTTTAAGCAATATATACACTACATTTAGAAAATGAGGAATAAAAACAAAACTAGAAACAATATATGGATAGAAAAGAAAAATAACAATTTATCTTATCTTTTCAATGCATCTGGGGATTTTTATTTGGTGTATACTATGTAAAATATTAGGATAAGCGTTGTCGGGATGGACAATATCTTCTCGTCTTTAAGGCTTCATTGCTTCAAGCGCGAACGTCTCTCGGGTCCGACCCTCGTCAGTTCACAACCTATGTTTATTAATTTGACTGAGTTTAAGCGATATTCATGAGGGATTATGAAATATTGCTTCGATGGCAATTTTTTAATTTTTTTTTGCGTATATACTACTTTTTTTTGCGTATATAGTACTACTACTATCTAGTGACTTGACGAGGAATCCTTCCTGGACGATTAACAATAATAATAACTCATACGACATCAAATTCGAAACTTAACTCAATTTAAAACGTTAGTTTTGAATCGTTTTAATGTTTTAAAAATACATTATTTTTTATAAAAAAAAAATTATAGGGTCGAGAAAGTAGAGTACAATTTAATCCACAATTTTTTTTATAAAACTGTAAGAAACAACATTGGGGTGTTATGAAATAAAATCGACAGTTTAATAAGAGATAATAGCAACGAAGAAGATAGATAACGAAGAAAAGAATAATTGTTCAGTATTGAATTACCGTCAACGCAATCAGTCGTAGGGTTTAATTAAACTATAAACGACCAGCATGGAAGGAGGTCGAATATTGCAATTTTAGATTCGACAAAAGATTGTTAGCAGTTAAGTAATTAAAAATAAACCAAGGGAGACTCAATTGAATCAGATCAAAAGCGTTCACGCGAGCCCTTCTATCCAAACCCATTGTAAACTTGTAATAATTTAGCCCGATAACAGTTGTGTAATAGTTTCATTTTTCGTACACGTACTCGAAAACGGAGTCAACAACATTAAGGGTTACAAAAACAATGGGGACGTTAATTTTATAGCATTTCTTTTCAGATATGAAACAAGGTCTTGGCACGCGAAGGCCATTTATTTTCTGTGTATGAGAAAGTCGCAACTTTAAATTGAGCTTAAAATGTACACTTGAAACTAATCTAGCAAAAAGTTATAATTTTTCACAATTGTGTTTCTGTGTTGTTTTTTTTTGCGCTAGATTTTCTTTCATGCGCTCGTAACACGATATTTCGATTCGTAGTTCGTATGAAGGGTTTTTTTTCCAGTCAGACAAATGGAACAACGACCTAGCGAATCCTAGTGCGTGGATATGTGTGTAGTGTTATAGAAACACTTATACACTCTTACGTAACGGTTCAGCGTAACCGTTTCCGTTACGAAAATCGGAACGTCCATACGTGCAATTTTTCTCTCTGATGGCGGGCCTAAGGAATGAAAAAGCTCCAAAAATTGTCTCGATTTAGTGTGAATATAGGTTATGGCTCCGCGAGCTAGTAAAATCATGAATAAGTGACGAAGTACACCGATCATCCGAACGCCGACACGACTTATATCGCTGTTTCCAACACAATGTTGTAGCGAATGTTCACGGTTTATTTATGTATGTAGTAAAGTTTGCTAACCAGCGATATGTTTACATTGTTTTCGGCGACTGGTATAATGTATCCAAAATCAATGTTATGCTTCCGTTTCGGGATGCGCTCCGAGATTTTATCTTAAACGAATCATGCGAGTATGTCCGTGTTTAATGTAGATGCTTTAACGGATCAAGGTCAGAAGATATTGAGTAAATCGCTGGTATTTTGTCATCGTTTTCCTATTTTAATTTTCTTCCGTATTCTAACCAACTGATATGAATCATAAAGATTGCACAGCATTCAGAGTTTTCTTCGTCCTAAATTGTACCAGCACCGCTGACATAGTCTGCTATTAGACAATAATCTTGCGCTCTCGCGAAGATACCTGTCGTAAAAATATATCGTTCGTATGAAACAAGAACGACTAACTCGAAATGAATATTTTATTGGATCCCACTTGTAACATATAATTACTACATATTAATATTGCCGAGCTTAAGTAGGTCATACTAACATGACCTATATTACTTTAAACACATTTTTTGATTGATATATTGTAATAAATAAAAAAATCGCTACTTTCAAGTCAAATAGTTCTTGTTCAATACAGTTCATAGTAGTAATTGGTACGTACCATCTGTGGGCGATGTGTATAACTTCTTGCACAACTCCTGCGGTCCACCGAGCGCGTTGATCTTGGCGAGTCCCTCGGCGCCGCGAGTCTCCATCAGCTCGCGGAGCTGCCGCAGGGAGACGCCATACTGCGCCGGCCGCCCCTCCACCGTAGCCATGGTGCCGGGCCCGCGGCCGCCGCCCGCACCACGCCCGACCGCCCTCTAGCTCTGCAACAATGGAAACGGCAACAGTTATTGAAGGTACAACATGTCGTGGTTTGACTCTGGCGACACCACCGCCACATCCTTTTCGGCCTCATTACTGTATGGTGTGGTAAGGACGTTCCGTGATGCTACTCCTGAAGGCACTACTGCCTTCACGCTAATCCCAGGCTAGATTTAATCAAAATAATCAGATACATCTCAGACAGTGACATGACAATAAAAGAGACTACATGGACTAATTAGATTTTCCCACACATTTTGTTGCTACGCAGTCTAAAAAGCAATCGATGAACATGTTTAGGGCACACAATAATCAAGCGGTCAAAATTAGGACCATGATTTAACATTTCCCGTAACAAGATATACCTCGAAAACGAATCTCAGCATTGCAATTCGATCACTAAACACAAACGAATGTTTTCCACGAACGTTTGATCAAACAATATCAATAATGAACAAACAAATTGAGTTTCTTGGTCTATTACGATCGATACGATGATAAACACGAGATATTTCGGGCGCCATGAAACCTCGAACCGACTGCACTTTACTGTTCAGTATTGCATAATTAAACAGACGGGAAGTAGATACTGACATCTACAAAGCTATCAGAAAATCCTAACGCTAAGAAAATAATGGGCAGAGGGATTTTTCTCTACAAATGCAAATGTCCCGTTTTTGTACGATAAAAGGAATATGTGAGATAAAAATACCATTTAATGCAGGCACGAGACAGCTTAGCTACATTCTGTTTATTAGCCTAGTTTGAATTAGTTTCGTTGAACTTGATTATATAACCAGAATTAGAGGAATTTTCCTTCACGGCGTTATTTTTATAAATTCGTTCGGATCGGCTGCTATCAGCTTCAGGTAAAATATGGACATGATAATTTTGCTGTTTTGATTTTATTAAAGGTTAAATAAAATATTCAATTTCCCTACGAACGCGGGTTTACACACAGATAGTTTACGCGATGGGCTGTCTATAACGAGTGTGCCTTTTCTGTATAAATAGGCTGTGAAACTGAGCGTTAAAGACACAAATCTTTATTTAAAGTGTTTTATTTCACCGATAACAAAGACATTACTTCAATTCAATTACAAGGGGTCGTAAACTCGTAAATCTTCACAAGAAACAGCCCCGGAGATTAACGTGGGGTGGCGCCATTCAATGATTTAAATTATTTTAGCTGTTGAATTATATCGTAAAAATTGGTAATAATTTTGCTTAAAACGTGTGTCCTAAGATAACATTTACTTTTGTTAATGAAGCGTAAGTTTTATTTATTAAGACTTATTGATAGTACGAATAAATGTAACATTATAATAATAATAATATAATATATTACGATATATACGAAGGGAAATACTCATGTAAAGTTAAAAACTGTTCCTACGCTGTAGAAGTAGAACACACAAAAATACAATTAAATATTAAGAGGCAGATGTGAGAACGGATACATAAGAAAAAAGAAAACAAAATGGAAATTGCTTAAGAAACACGAGCTACTACAAACATGTAAACCAGAAACATTGATAATAATCCACGACACCTAAATCATTTGCACATTAAAGATCCTACCGATATCTGTAGCAAACGACAACAGTTCAATTGACACCGGTAAATAATTAGGGTGGATGGGTGGCGCACCTTAGATTGTTAGAGGCGTTCATGACCACATAAACTCCTCCAACGATCCACTGCATTGTCATGCATAACTTAGCGAGCTGTAGAAGCTTAATAAAACGTACGCTTTCATGGGCCGCTTCGAATTTTGTTTTGAATTGATGATCGTAACAATCCGACTGTAGACGTTGATGGCGTGTTCGACAGTTTACAAGGGAGTTTAAGTCTAACAGGAGCTAGCAACAAAAAAAATACGAACTTTACATCATATGGGGATGATAAATAGTCTTAGACATTTGGTGTATCATGGCATGCAGATACATTCCCTTAGAGATAGGATATAAAGGGGGCATTTGAAGAGTATTTCCATGCGGAAATCAGACATAAAACATAGTCCCAAAACCGACAACAACGAATTTATAATCGTGATTAAGAGCACTAAATCTGCTGCAAAGCAAATGCAAGAGAAAGGGAGCGAAATAAACAATAACGACGGTCTGTTGACAATATAATTAACCAAAGGCGTTCAACGCAATTAATGGGCGAACGAATCGGCACCGAGAGGAAGGGCCAAGTGGCTCATAAAGCGAGCAAAATACACAAGCGAGAGAACCGACTTAAGCGAACCCTTACTTTATGAAGAACGCACGGGTCTTGGCCGGAAATTATACTTGCTGTGCACATAGAAACACTCTAGCCATTTAGGCAAAAGTAGAAGAAGGTAAAGTGGCTCTATTAACTTCGTGCTATTTTGATCCCCCAATGACATAATCGATTGTGCGTGGAATATGTGACGTACACATATACGTCAATAATGATATTACAACTCGCTTACTAGTATGTCAAGTTAGGGTAGATTTGGACAATGATATAAAACGTTAAGACCAAATCATGTAAACGTGAACTTTTTTACACCACGAGCATTTCATTATACTCAAAATTTTGTAATCATCAATAGTGCAATGAAGGAGCGTGTATCGAACCGAATATCTCTCGATCATAAGTCCGTCCCTCCTCTCCCCGACCTTTGATCTATTGCCGCTTTTGAATTTTCAGGCATTGGTTACTATTCTCGAAGTTAAAATTTATCGAGGGTGGTACACAGATTGGCGCGTAGCCTAAAGTTAACCTAACATCTAGGCGGCTGCAGACGATCCCAGCGAGTACAATCAAAAGGAAACATTGAAGCTCCTAAGTTATGTGTCAGTTAACGCAGAATATTATATCCGTGTATTACATTTTTTACGTCTTAATCCGTATAACGGTGGATTTAACGTCCACTTGAGTGTTCAAAATATGCAAAGTGTAATTAGGTCACCGGCGCCATTCCTGCGAGATTACGGCGGTCCGTTATATTGCTTTTGCTTCCTCGAGTCGTTTGTGGGTTAACAAAATTCTGGAATACCAGTAAAATTTTAAATGTTTCTCGTACATTTTATCACATTTACATTACTTTTTACAAGTGTATATGTAAGTTTCCCATGATCTGTAATGGAACAGTTGTGAATCTGCTATAATTGGTCCACTTCGGAAAATACATCGTACATGTCTCCTCACAATTGAAGAACACCTGAATTATATTCCTTTACGTGACACAAATGCGTTTCGGCAGATATATGCATACCAGAACAGTTAATTAAGACAATCAAAATTCGATCAAATTCCATAGTTTTTTGTTAGACTTGGATAAATTAAACAGAACGGTGAAAACAACGAAACGGCCGAATTTATCTCAACTACAATTTCCCTGCACAAAGAAATTTGTTACAAACAACGTAAATAACCTGTTTCATAATGAATATATAATAAACGCGAGTTGAAGCCGTACATGTAAGAATATCTCAAATCTAGAAAACGTAAACCTAGGATCTTTAGTGTACCATAGTGGCTTTGACTAACGTAGACAAAATATCATCAGATAACGATGCCCAATCCTGAGATCCAAAGCGCTTACAGCGATAGACTGGTATAAGCAAGTTCCTGATACCAGTGTATCAAAATAATAATATACTATTACAGAGCCGCGTAGCTCATATAATAGTAAAAATGCGTACAACCAAATATTTTCTTTAATTACTCGTTTGTGGTGTGAATATTCATAATTTTGACTTAGTGAAGACTGCTAAAGGTCAGGTGGTAATTGACATTATTCAAAGGCTTCCATTTATTTTTAATAAAGAAAGTAAAGGCATAGAAGAGGCCGTTGAAATACTTCATCCGTTTCGTGGTAGATGTTAAAATTCAATAATATTAAATTCAGTTCAATAAAGTCAGAATATATTGCCGAACAAGTGCCTTAGGATTAGTCAATTTTTTCTGGTAATTACTTAAGTTTCAGTTT
>DWNJ01001529.1:0-11881 GCA_018250275.1 Udranomia eurus
TTAAGTGGTTACTGCCGCCCATGGACATTTGTAATCAAGACAAGATCTAAGTTGGAACTGTTCGGTTAAGTATGACTCCCTGACCACACTCTTCAAACTAGAACACAGCAGCAAGAACACTGCTGTTATAAGGCAGAAATAGGTGTGGCGATGATGCCTCCGGAGTCAAACCTTAAAAAGTTCTACCACGATCTAAATTTGTATAGGTACTTTATGATTAATAAAATAATTTGATTCTTGATTCTAACCCTAAATGGGTTAATAAAAGTATAAAAGTAGAATAGTTTAGATATTCCTTTATAACGAAGATTGGGCATTAAATTTTGCGTGCCAGCCATTGGCAGAATTTACTTGGACTCCTCAACACACTCTACATAATGCGCTTAGTACTTAGTAGCTATGTTTAGTACTAGGAAATTTATTACGCCATACAGAAAAATGGCATGCTGTGATACTCTTGAAGTTTTATGCGTTTCCTTTACGTAAGTCCATCCCATGCGTAGTGTAGACATTAGACGTACGGTTACATTACATTACGGTTATGTAATTGTAATGTTACCAGACCCTTATGCCCTTATGAGAACCTGGGCGTAAAAAGTCTCCAATAAACTATCAACATTTCACATTTATGGAAAGAAACCCGTGCCCAGCAATACGACATAAAAGGGGGTTATTATCGTTAATCATACAGACCGGCGGTTTCACGTGTCCTCTGACCTATGATGCTCGGAGAATGAAAAACGTTGAAACTACGAGTAGTAGTCACGGGTCTAACTTCTGGATCAAGCCTCAAGCTACAGGGCTAAGCGCCACTGACTATTAGTACAAGTTCCATTTTAATATACAATAAGTAGAGCAGACCATATACCAAAGTTTGCGTAACGTAGAAAAGTAGTCAAATGTAGAATTAATACCCGCTATTTCTTCTAAAGAATAAAACTATTAATATATTATTATATAACTATTAATAAATACATTATGATAATATAAATAATTCTGAATGTATAAGTATATTTTAATTTTTATAGACCATTTAATATAAATTTGCCATTCAATGAAGCACTGTTTCTCCATTTAACGAGCCTTTCGGAAGCCAGTCTAACCTTTCTATAATTCTCTTTTTTACAAAGAAATCGGTATACTTTACAATTACATAAAAACAACAAAACCCCATCCGTAGTACATGTAAAGTCAAAAAAATAACTTAACCGAATTCATACAATCGAATTTTACTACTAGACTGCAACATATCATTTTTAACAGTAAACATTACTCTAAGACGTATACATTGCGTTTTCTTACTACTCTACACCTTAACCTTAAGAGTAAATCGAGCAATGTAGTTAGATTGTAATTCAACGACGTGAGTAATGACGATAGATTCGATGCAGTGGTAGATGTAACCTATCACAGAATGGAAAGGCGAATTGTCCATTTCACCAAGTATAAAACGCTCGTGGGTACCACAGAGTGCATCAGTCAGTAGTGAGAACTCAACAGCATCCAAATCAGCCAACATGATCGCTTTCGTAAGTGTTATCTGTGCTATTTTTTCTGTATTATGTAAACAGGGCAAGAGTGTTAACTAGAGCGGTGTTCGAATGTTGGTTTCTTGGGTTACGGGTTTTAAATTGAATATTTCATAATTAATAATAATATCAAAAGCGCTAAAATGTGATTACGCATCCACGTTATGGCCATATTGATAAAATTATAGATTTTTGTCAAAATTTTTTATCGCTATAACAATTGATACTAACAAAATCTCACATAAGGTATTCTCTTTTCGAATTACCCCGACATAGGTATTGCTATAACAAGCAATAGTACTAACACTAAAATATGTGATCCTTTTTTTTTGTATTTTACATTTTTTTTTGTATATCCTTGCTTTCAAAAGTAGACATTATATCACCTAATACTAAACTTGATACCGCATCTTTACAAAATTATTAATTTCGTTATGTAAGTTAATAGTTTCCGGCGTGCAGTGAAAGGACTCCGAACCACGTGTTGTCTATGGTCACTTCCGCCTTACCTTTGAATGGCATTTTCTGAACTCATTCTCCTAATGACTTCGTTCCATAATTTTCTATTGTTGACTTGACAGCTATGACATTTTAGCCATAGTCATCTTTTGAAACTTTTGTTAATGCTTTAAATGGATAAAAAAATATTTTATTTAACATTGGACACTACATTTTTTTAAATCTAATATAGCTTTTTCTTTACTTTTCCCAAGAAAATTAAAATGAATTAATGAGATTTAACAAGTTTAATGAATAGCCTACAAATTGCATGTTCATTTAAAAAATACGTTGAAATTTGAAATAAAAACGTATTTAATAAAATAGAATGTTCAGAGTAATTAGGTAGATAGTTATGTAGATAAATAACTTGATGTGTAAATAACATGTTATGCTAATCTAGATATCAGCGTATCTTTGCTCCAGCATTAATTAAAATAAAATTTATTCTTGTATTTGCGTTAACAAAGTATCCTTGTTTTAACATTAATTTGCATAAAATTTATTCTTCAATTAACGTTAAGATTAGACTAGTTTCTGACACAAAATATCAATGTATGCTTAATAATTAACGTTGGTCAGTAATTATTGTTAACCTTTTGCCAATACTTTATTATAAATTCAATGCAAAATTTTGTAAGGGCTATTTCAGCCTTTTAGATCACAGTACGCCATATCTACTACTCTTTACTGCAATTTTCTTCGATATAGAACTAAGAAGCAAGCTTCTAATATCACCAAAATCACGGCAAAAGTTAATGCATCTACATTTGTACAAAAACTTTGAATATTAGACATGTAACAGAATATTTAAGTAACAAAAATCGTAAAGCAATTTTCCAGAGACACACGCTCCCTTTAGCGAGCTATACCTAATGTTTCAGCATAAACAATACTGATTTCCCGTCATTCATAAATGTCGATTATTATTTCAGAAAGCAACAACCCTTCTCCTCATCATCGCTTACACGGCCGCCCGTCCCTCCGAGGAGTGGGAGCCTGAAGGCCACTCGCACACCGAGCACACGAAACCGTACCACGTGACCGTGGTCAAGAAGATAGGTGTGCCCATCCCCCACCCCGTCGCCGTGTCTGTGCCGCAGTACGTGAAGATCCCGATACCCCAGCCCTACCCAGTTCACGTGACCGTTGAACAACCGATCCATGTCCCCGTATATAAGGTAAGGTCCCAACTTAGTCAGCACCAACGCATTTGTCAACCTAAGAAACGACGTCGATTCTTTGGGTTGATACAGATGATACAGATAACAGACGTCCATGGGTCATGGTGACTTAATATCAGGTAGACCGTTTACGAGACAGCATTACATAATTGTTGTACTAAAACCAGTGTTATTAATTTTTCGACACGCTACCAATATTGGTTGTTATCAATTTTGTCGACATCATTGGATTTAATTTAGTGTTATTAATTCTTGATCCATATGTGTTTTGTACGACGATGGTCGTTTCCAAGATGCTATTTGATTTGATCTGTCACCTTTCTGATTTTGAATGTTGATCTTAGACCAAACAACACATCAACTCGTGAACAATAATGATTCTACATCTAAAAGAACTTAAGTCTCGTTTCTACTTCCATCATATTCAAAAAAAGAATACACCTAATTTGGAACTGTCGTTTTCGTCACTTCCGCCAATCCGTAGACACGGAATCTGTGCATTATTATATAATTTAAATATTTATGTAGTCGCGTAACGTGACAATTGCAAAAAGACGATCATAAAACAAAGTGTCCATCGTTAACCAGCTAGAGTCATTATAAAACAATAAACACACCACAGATTGTCTCGTCTCGTATTTACAGAGTATAATTAACAAGTATCATTAACAATCGCATGTTTTTCGATCGTGTGGCTTATTAGTTTTCTCTTTTTTATCTGACACTCATCTTAAAGAGAAACTAAATTTTTATCGAGGTATTACAATGTAGAATCAGATTATGTCATTGGCATTGTGTTTTTTTACATATAATCGGAGCCGTTGAAATGAGAACACCATTCATGTCACAGCACAGATTATTTATTATTATGTAATGCGACTGGCCGCAACGAAAGTAAAAGCGAACGCCACTGGAGCGTGTATTCTTTTTTAAAAGTTCCCGCGCATTTGTGACAGTTAGTTTAACTCATAATGGCGGCACTTCCGATTGTTAATATTGAGTCCAAATGGCACCATTACTTTTTATATCATTTACATTGGTAAATTGATTGTCATTGTATTAAATCTATTGGTTACTTGCTTTATGAGTATACTCGTAATATTTTTGTTTTAAAATGATATTGCACAAAAATATTTGTATGTTAAACTAATATTAAGTGAAACAAGGTTTATAGTACTTACTATATGAATATTATGCTACTAGGTCTCTTCTGCATCATGGTTGTAGAATACAACTTTCTGGCCTGACTCTTCTTAAATCATATTAGATCTACAATTTAAATTAAGATCCTCTTTTATTTAGACATGATCGTGTTAGTTTATATTGATTTTTCAACTTACGACACTTAGAGAACCAAATGACAACTTTAACGTTAATCTAATTCCGCAGGTGGTCCCCCAAATCGTCGAGAAGCCGGTGCCCTACACTGTAGAAAAACCCGTGCCCTATGAAGTGGAGAAGCCCTACCCCGTGGAGGTCGAGAAGAAGGTCGAAGTGCCCATCCCTAAGCCCTACCCAGTTCACGTGCCCGTGTACAAACACATCTACCACCACAAAGGAGGCAAACACTAAACTAGGCTTGCACAGATCATCGAAATATAAAGTAGTAACGTAACGTAATATAACGTAACGTAGAACTGAATTTTAAGGATTCTAAAGCCGAGTTTTATTATCTTTTGAATGCAATATGACTGGATTCATTAACACAGAATATGGGGGGTTTTAAATTAGATCCACTGGAAGCCTAAATTTCATTATTAGGAATTGAACAAAAAATGATCTTACTTGTTATATTTCGATGATATCAATGTATGCCCATGTAGCATCTATGATCGTCGTACTATGAACAATTTTAAATACGAATCAACCTCATATTTGAACTTGATCATAGTTGACTTGACCACAAACACCCGTGGTCAGTGAGTTTGCTTCTGACAACAAGCGAATCATAGCTTACTTTGTAGGCCACACCCTCGCAAAGACTGTGCCAAGTGGCCAGGATCCACTTGTAAATAAATACAAATTATAATTAAAGTAGTACTGATGGGATTCCGTCAGTTAAGACGTATGTTATTGTGATATTTATTGCGTGACCAATTATTTGATGTTTTGTTGTTGCTGTGTTGCGACGTTGTTGACTATTGTATAATTGTTGTTGTTTGTTTTTGTTGATGTACTAGATATAATTAAATAAATACGATTTGATATTATGTCCATTGTTTTAAACTTCTTGCGATTTACTCGTATTACTTTATCAGTACACTACGTGATTTAAATGAAAATTATTAACACAGAAATGTTCTACATAAAAGAAAAAAGAAAAAAAGATGTTTTGTATACACAAAAATTAATTTTGAACTTTCAAGCAAGACTGACCTTTCGAAATAAATAATATTGGTCATATTTTATTCAAAATTATGCCCTAAAGCATACCTGGTTGCGGTATTGCGGGGCTAATTTTAGAAGCACATGTTAAACACAACATATCCTGGCAGAGTATCTGTGAAGCCAGCGCCTAAAAAGGCGGTATCTGCTAATTTAATCTGTGGCGAGACCGTGTGCGATGCACTTTCACTGCTCGGTCAAGGTCCCGGTCGATGACACTCTGCTTGCCATTTTCTTTTATAGAATTCCCTAGTGATGCTTTGGTTTTAAAACATAGACAATTAAAGAGATTGTCCATTTACCCGCTCGTTTGCATCAATACTAGTCTTAAATTTCTACTAACCTAGTTACAATTTTGCAGTTTCTAACGCTATACCTACTTTCTTTTTTACTAATTATAATCGATGTCAAATCGTATGCTTGTTCTTAGGATTTACCTAGCACACAATTACCATTTCTAAGCGTGCTAGGACAACTGTTTTTAAAAGTTAAGTAATTATATTACGGTGTCTCCTTAAGTTGAATATATAGGAAAAGGATAATAATGTGTTTTTTACAATGGCACGAAATATGGTATATTAATTCACTGCTCTGTACATTATGTCATATCGGAAACCTCAGGGGTGGTGTGTGGTGAAACATCTCAAATCCGAACTGAAAGAAGTTTTAATAGAATAGCTTCTCTCAATTGAGATCTTGCGAGGAGAAACTAAATGTAGAGAAATTTATCAACACCCACTTTAGCTCATAATTAAATTTTCTATAAACACAAACCCGTTATATTGGCACCATAACTTTAATAGAATAATAATAATATCTCCTTCAAGCAGAGTAACCGTGCAACAAGAAAATTATTTACATTCCGCCATTTTATTAAGACTAAAGGAATTTAATACCTTCAGCGGAAAACAAGCGGAAACAGCGCTTAAAGCATTGTATCAGGTTTCAGAATGCTGTAGCAAGGTGTACAAACATAATTACAGTACGTTATGATTTCATTGATCCCCACTCTATCTAGATGCACCCAGAGGGGGGTCAAATTGAAATTGCAATTTTATCCGCTACTAAGCGTATACTGTGCCGTTGTCTGCAGAAAATGATTAAAACCAAGTTTTATTATTAATGTCATAAAAATTGCCCTATAACAACGATCGAATCTTTATTCAATCTACTCGAATTAAACACTAAATTGTATCCATCACATTACATTTACATTAACTAAATACTTTTAAACTGCTTACTGCTTAGTACAATGCGCTATGTCATCCTTCCTACTTAAATGTTGATCGTTTTTGAAAACTAATTTGTTGTTTACTAAATTAAACAGTGCCGTATCATATTTATGTTAAAGAAATATATTATGCTTATTTGACAAATCTTAGTACTATTTATGCATACACAAAACGTATATCTATGTAGATATGTTTTAATGGTCCTTTTTTAAATCCGGCTTTTTGGCCTTTCAAAACTTAACACTTAGACACAATAAACGAACCCCCGAAATCATTTTAACGCAATAACAATGAACAAGAAACAACGCACAAAAGGACAAAAGATCTTCTCAATATTAGTATAGATCAGGCTTAGGCTCCCCGCGGCGCGTGAGTCACCTTTATGGCGTTTTGATATGTCATTTCGTTTGTCCGATTTTATTACTGGAAAAAGACCTCGGTTATGCGTCGTAAAGAGTTTTACGGACGCGAATAACTTACCTGAATAAACAAATTATTTATGATGTTGCCTGCTAGCCGGTGCTGCTTACTGAGGATGGTAGGAAGACGAAGGAAAGTGTGGTCATGTTATCTAGCTCTTAGCTTAGAGTCGAACGTTTTTTGATTTCACTGCGGAGGCACCACCTGTCGTACAATTGCAGTGTTATTGCTACTGTGTTCTGGTCTGAAGAGTGTGGTAAGGGAGACACGCTTAACCGAGTCGTTCCAACTTAGTCCTCAGCGGTAGTAATGCATCTGTGGTCGACCTAAATATGACATATATTCTGTCTTGGGTTCATTACAGGTGTTCATGAGCGGCAGCGACCATTTACAATTAGGTTATGATGTAAGAGTTTGAGTTTTCTTTTATTCGATAGGATTCATCATTACACATATGTGAACAGAATAAAAATGATGACTTATAAAATAAAAGTTAGGCGTCTAATGTCATAAACGCAGGAAGTCTATAGATTGTGATGGTGTCATTTACTACATTTATGTTAAAAGTAAGTAAGTAATGTTAAAAATAATGATCTTACATAAATGTAGAGAATTAATCCCATCGGAATCTACTGATTTTATTATATATTATTTATCAATCTTTTTTCCCTTTTAAGTTACATTAGAATCGTTAAACCCGCTTAATTAAGCCTAGATAACAATAACTAACAAACTACATAGTTGTTATCTTATTCCAGCAGAAGAACTCGTCTGTCGTATTTTATTTAGTCTAGTCTTACATCGGTCTAATATTGATACAAATCAATACACGGTATATAGCCAGCGTAGATGGGTATCATGCGAGGTTGCCGCCTTTTTTGCTTTATTTTTTTCGGTGTGGCAACACTGAGATGCGCACGCACCTGCCAGACCCCCGCAGCGACCCGCCAGGCCTCGCCTTTCATGCCGACGGATTAATGCCGGGTTTTCTTTAATTTTGACGAAAAAACTTCAGATAACCCCAGGCTTAAGAGGTCATTATAATATTTTAAACGCATCGGTTATAAATAACCCAATTGACCGCGTCGATCTCTCGTTTGTATGTGTTTAGAACGTTATTGATCTGAATCTAATCTACGACCGTTTAGTTTGTACAACTAGTATTAGATTTTAATTTTGACGCTCTTTTAAATATTGTCCTTTGATTTTTTAATTCCTTGCACCATTCACGCACCACGTTAACAGATGCCTAAATGTAATGCAATCCAACTCCAACGTTTAGGCAAAATGATGAGTGAATGAGTAGAGCAAACTCTAAAGGAAAAAGCATTTTATGTACTTATTTACACTTATTGTTGTTCTTCTAATGCAAAACTAACAACATTCCTATTAAGTCCAGTTGGTTCCTAGTTAATTAATCTCCTTATTTGGCAAGATAATAAATTACCGTACAAAAACGATAACACTGTAAGTGTATAAGTACCGAATACAAATCCCAGAATTAAAACACAACACGTTTTGAAAACAAACAGAGAGCGCAGAGCGCACGCACTGCGCCTGATCGCATCCGAGCGTTTTACCGCTTTACGTCGTAAACGTAAACATCGCATCGTGTAAACGGAGCAAACGATGCAAACGTACACATTACCTCTCACCTTAATGCTTCTTAACTCAAAGTAATACAGCTTACAATAACCGAATAAAACAATATTGGAATCGGAAAACGTATTTTTGTCAGGTGATAAACAAACCGAGGCGCGGGAAATTTTGCGCGCGAAATCTGGATAATTTCGTGCGCTCAGTCAACAAACATGGCCGCCAGCGTTGCTGCCAACGTCTAAAACAAATGTGTCGAAATATCGAATTATAACTTGGCTCCACTGCATTATTACGTCATTCATAACGTATTTAAATTTATTAAATTGCCCCAGTTTACGTCAGCGCTATCTGTTTAACGGCGCTGTTAATTTGTTTGACATCTCTCCAATAATATTAACGGTGTAATGTGAGTACTTAGGAACTAAACTTGTTAATATTTGGCTGTAATCTGCGGAACGAAATAGTTAGATAGTAGGATAACATTAGTTTTGTTTCAACGAATACCAACATTCTGCTAAGAAAATAACAGGGTAATTTAGATTTTAGGTTTGAATCTCATCCATTGCAGTATTGACGTAAATATATTCCTAAAACAAACACTATTAGTGTTTTGTTGTGTTTTCAAGAGATAACATTTTGTTAATTAAAAACATGTTTGTTATTGTTTTCGTAGATGTTGCGTCCTGAGTTCTTGGTTGGTTTCTAAACAATTAGTTATTTTATACACTTTCATACAATTTTCCTTGTCTTCATTTCCATGGGATTATTTATAATCATACGAGAGTACACCTAATAAAGGAACCATTATCTTTACTATACACTAACATGCGACTTCTGTTACTCAATATGACTTACATTAATATTTTAATAATTTTTGTTATCTGTATGTCTGACTAAGCAAACAAAGCATACAGTATGGAGCGGTTGACATTCCAACCTCTTTGAATATTTCCAACTTCGATAACCCATCTCGAGTCTAATCGAACTTACCGATCGACCAACTCACTACCACACCAAACAAAGATTTTTATGCATTCACAAAACCTTCTGCTGTTCAATTTTATTCCCTATTCCGTTACCGTAATGCTTATGTTCTTGAAAATAATTTTACTTTTTGTATGTTGGCAGTATGGACACTCAACATTCCTGGTTGTCGATTCGAGACGACTCAATTTGAACGCATTTATCTTTCATAACATTGAATAAGATGTTTTCTTCGGCGGCTATTAATTTTTGTGTGCTATATAGACACAAGGATAATATATTTAGCGTTGAAAAAAAACATGCAACTCTACATCCTATGAAAAACATATAGTCAGCTATGTTTTTTTTTCTTTAATTTCATACAAAGTTGACGAAAACAAAATAGTTTAAAGTACATTATTTGTTCAATAATCTATCAATAAGTAATTTTATATTCATAAGCCTACATAAGGCGATGTAATACTTATAACCGAAAACATATCATTAGATGCAGTCAGAACAATCTGTCAATAACAGAATCCAAAGAAAAAGACAAATCAAATTTCCAATAAATCTATTCAACTGGCGATTAACACCACAAATTGAGAGATTACCTTTCTTCATAAACCATCAATAGTCTGTGTTGACACCCTAATTTTAACTCGCGCCTTTTTTCCAAACGTCGAACGCTCGGCATTCTTGGCATAGACAAGCATTAGTCAAACTGTCAAACGCGCGCACAGTACTGTCAATGAACTATCCATAACTCAAGGATCGCCGGTAGCCGAATTCGAAAAATAAAATATGGGAGTAGACTTTTAGCATCGATGATTCCGTACTAATTTTGAAGTTAAGGAAACATACATTTAACGATACAATAAAGATGTTCGTGTGGTCGATAATATAGTATTCGACCAGCTTGGTACACTCTAACGTATATTAAAAAAACTCCTTGCTTAATAATAAAAGCAGGGAATGGATTGGTTGAGGGTGTTCAGATTCAACAGCAGGTTATTCCATTCCATATATATGATTCAATTATCCATGAAAATTAAAAGAATGACTGTGAACTAAGCCTATATATCTACAAGTATTCCTAGTGACTAAATAATAATAAATATGCCATAGGAGTCGTACCTAGACGCCACGTTGAGTCAAAAATGGAATGAAAGCTCCAGGTCGCTCATGACAAACCACAGAGATCATTCACTCACCACAGATAATCAAGGGACCCCTAAAATCTGCCGAAGTTGACAAGGACGCTGCCCGCTGATGTATTGTGACGGGTTCCAGATTTTGATTAACTGCAGTGCAAGTGACGTATTGTCAAAACGAATAATAGACTCGGCGAGAACCTGCTTCGGGCGAAATTAATCGTTGTCTGAATTATTTCGATGTGGTCAACGTTGAGTCAGTTTAAAAATTCGGCACAGTCTGTCACTAGCAGGCATGAACTAAGATTTATATTTGGAATACTTGTTAGGTTACTTGTTAGGTCATCCTTCTGGAATTACGCATTACTTTATCATTGATTAATAACTAACTACTACTGTAACTGTGTCAAAAAAATGCTATTGTTTAATTCGGTATATGTAACTGCGACATCAAAATATATATATTGGTAAAACCATCATTAAGAGAGCGCATGATGTATTCACCTATAATTGCGGGAACACGATTTTGAAATTCTGTGTTGGCTATTAAGATACGTTTTGTGTAGCCTGTGTCGGTGAAACTTAATTAAGTAAATAATGAAAATGTAAAAGCAGCCTAATTTAGTCCGCAATCCGCTTTGGTTTGACTATTCAACTAGGATTTCTTACCTATTATTCTTTTTTTTAATTATTTATTTAATTATTGCGATTTTTTTCCGACTTACTTGACACCCTGTTGCAGATAGTTACAGCCAATAGCAATAAACAATCTTCATTTCATTTAGTTTGTTCCTAAATCTCGTCTTAACCCAACATCCGTAATGAGCTGTCACATTGCGTTGTGTGTAAAATAAAAATAAAATGGGAATTAGACAATTACGGGTCGATAATGAATCTTAAAATTGTGTAATTAACTT
>DWNJ01001530.1:0-11878 GCA_018250275.1 Udranomia eurus
CAGTACTGTGAAAAATAACATCTCATTTTAATGTATCCATTATTAAGATCTATGCTTCCTTAAACATCCCCCAATTTACATTTCATTTCATATGAACTAGTATAAAATCTTCGATATGTCTTAAATTTATCAATTTTGAGCTTATTAGCTCTCTTACAAAACCTTATATTAGGGTTACCGTTCCTTTAAAACTTAGAACAGATTGGAAGTTACACGTGTGAACTTAAACTCGGCTTAACAGCAACTTGCTACATATTTCACGCAGGCTTTGTTACCTGCGCCTAAAACAATCAAACAGATATATAAACACGTGCTCGAGCAACTAAACTGTAAGTCGATTTAACTAAATGCTAAGTTACTCGTTTCCTTACCAAGTTGGGGTTAAGATAATTTACTTAAGATTGAATGTAAATATGACTAACGTTTCAGAGACGCTTAATGATTACTTTAAGTGTCACAAATCTTTATTTTGAGTTTTGTACATACATTTGTAATCAATCCAAGACAGGACCGAACTTTCTTAGGTAAACTAAAAATGCGCTGCTACCTGCGAGGACTAAGTTGGAACGCCTCTATTACGTGTCCCTGACCACCACCTTCGGTTCAGAACATAGCAGTAAGAAACACTGCTGTTGACAGGCAGAAATAGATTTGGCGGCGGTGCCTCTGGAGTTGAACCACAATGTTCTACCTTCAAATTTCAACCGGTAAACCTTTGCAATTTATTTTAACAACTAAGGTACAAAATAGCACAAAAGATGAAACATAAAATCAAAAATGTGTAGGCAATGCAGAAATCGTTAATTAACGCGCTACATCATTATCTAGGTATTTATGAGAGCGAAGTCTTTAAAGTATCTCAAGCAACTTATAACATTTAATTACGGTATTGACAGTATACTTTGTTATTCAGTTATAATAGGACTGTCCTTATCTGAAAATATCACAAAAGCTCCGCGATAATTAAAGCTCAGTAAACTCAGATCCTTTGAAATTAACTTCGGTATAAATATCTTGCGTGAACGAACGGTCGAAAATAGGAGCTGGAGACAAAAGGGACATTCCAATAATCCTGTGAATAAATTAATACTACATTAAGCATCAATCTTGGTGTCGCATTAATAAGTTTATACAGAGCACTTGGTGATTCGTGTTAAATTGCGCCACCCCAAACTCCCCGCAATTTATTTAAGAATGTTATGTAAATTTGAACACAAGTCTTTGATCGTCCGCATCAAAAGTCCAAGTAAAAAAACTTCCACTAGAGCGGAGAAAAAACGAGAGGAGCTTAAGAAAAATAATGATTTAATCTTACTTTTCGCTGTCTCGCATATAAAAGCGGAGAGGAGACGGGGGCGTCGGGAGGCAAGAATCGTTTTTAATCTTTGCTTTGTAAAGGTGATTATGAGGGATTATAGGTTTGGAAGTATGGCAGAAATTTCGCGGCTGAAGAGGCGGCCCTTCGACTCATTTATGCGATATTTTTTGGACCCCCGAGTGGGGTTGCGGTCGTGCCCCCTCCTTACCCCACAACTTTTCCTTATTCTGTAACTGCTCAAAGGAAGGCTTTATTCGTTTAGTTTTGTCTTCGCTTATCAAACTCTTTGACGGATGAGCTGCGGTCCGTCTTTCCGCTGGAAAAACTTCTTCACGGTTGGGCGTGATTGAAGTCTAAGATTGCCATTGCTATCTGTTTGTCTACCGCAACCGATTTTCACGGACTTGTCGCATGACATATCAATTTAGTTCGTTCAATCTTCTTCAGAAGGACGAAATATGTGATAGAATTGATCAGATTGCCTCAGCCGCGACATTATTTATGTCTCACTGTTGTGCACAGGTTTCTTCCCAAATGTGAGTGAAGAAGGTGGATAGGTATATTATCTTCTATACAGGCGTCGGTAATCCAATTAAAATTAGATAAGTTTTATAACTTGCTGTGCAATATGCATATATCAATACCCAAAATTAAAGATTATAAACATATGTTTATCCTATCCTCCACCTATCATATTATTACATAATAGTGATAGGTGTTATCTAGAAGCTTTCATAAGTATATTTCACTAAATGGTTGAATTCACACCAGTTAACCAGGAAACCAAAGAGCGCTACTAACAAGTTCGCATACAATTGTTCCCGGATTTAGTTCACCTACATAGTACACGTTATAAGCTCTACATAATATACTAAAATTACCGGAACATGGTCTCAGCAGACGGGGACTAGTTTAGTCATTTTTCATTACGTGACCAGATCAAGTTTGTCATCTGGGGCGGCGGCGATCTCTCTCTGCAAGCCGTTAGCCCAACTATCTTGTGTTTACGCGTTTGATGCACGAATTTCAACCTTACTGCCTTAGAATACTGACGTGTGAGCACGATTTATTTAAGTATTTAGGATGTTACGGAATAAACCGAGTGTTTGTGCCGAGCTTCGTTGGTACTTGAAGATACCTATGTTATTAGTGATTTCACCCGATACATGCATACGTTTGGGGGAAACAATGGACCAGTGAGCTAATTAATATACACACCATAAAACGAATTAATTGACTCATTTGTCCATAATAGAATGGTAGATAGTTTTGAACCGAATTCTGTCCTCTAATAGTATTGGTGCATATATATTGTATTTTGCGTCGCGTTTTTCCACGCGTTCCCTCTTAGCCCTCAGAAGTAGCACAGCATAATGATTTCAGGTATCCCAGACGGCTACTATTGGGAGATGATTACACGTGAACTTCGGTAATTTATGGTCAGACGGGCTGCAGGCTTGTTAATTATTTTATGTCACAACGGTTATATCTGTTACGATTCGTTTCGGAGTCCACTATGCCTAGGTTATTCCAACTTAGTTAGGGAGGGCCAGTCTGTAGTCCACTTCATAGAAAACTTCATCTTACTACTGGAGTAGATTACAGATTATGATGGGCTACGCTTGCTTATTCCATTGCATGACAAAATAATCCATAAATTGGGTTTACCATGAAATATATTCTCAGGTCTAGTAGCTTCTTCCCGATCGTGGGTGGATGTAAATAAAGTATTGGCAATACCTACATAGATGAACAGTACAGACGGACGACTTAATTATATTGCTTGATCTTCGCGGGCGGGGGGTCGGGGGGCGTCTCATCTCAATCGCAAATCGGCCATCTTGCGCCCCCGGGATCGCTGCCCGCGCTCCTTGCCCCCTCGTCCATTATACTTTTTAAGCTCCAATCTCGTTCATTTAAACGGTTGGCTTTAGATGGCAATCGCATTTTTCCACTGCAGGTCACGTCTCGACCCGTCTCCCGGTACCAGGGCTTAAATCAACAAAAGAAAATAATAAGATTCGTTCAAATTAAAAGTGTAATGTCGCGAAAGTGCGCGCAGGGCGGGCGGTAATCCCACCGCCGGTCTTCATTAGGCGGGCGGCGCCTAAAGCCTCAGAACGCTTAAAACATCGCCACGAATTTTTCTTTATTCATAACGGAGATTAAGAGAAATGCAAATGAAGCGCGGCGTTGCGTCTACTTAGCTGTGTCAACAATGTTTCGCTCCGGAAAGAAATTGGTATTCTTTCCGATTTAATATTCTAACTTGAGAACCCTCTTTAAACTTGTATGAGCATACGGATTAAGTATTTTTATTCGGACCTAAAACCAATTTATTTAACAGCCCGTATGACGCAAAGGTCACCATGCCAGACTACCGTTGGAAGCAGCTAGGGTTTGGGTGTTGCGACGTCTCATGTCCTCGAACTCCGAGACTTTTCGTACGTCATCATTTTTATTTTCAAATAATTGAAGGAGTATAACAACCCGAAACCCTACAGAAAGTTTGCTACAACTATATAAAGATTTTTAAACACAATTTAACCGTCTGTTGAAAACGCGAGTGTTCTCCTTGTCCGGTCGCATTATTACAAAAAATCAGAAACAGATTGTCGGACAAAGCTGTATCTTTAGAGCCTATTTTATTAAATCAGCAAAGAAGTCTAATTTAATGTGTTCTTTGATTATTTAAAAGACTGATTTATAATGACTAATAATATTGATCTGTGATTATGACAATTAACAAGTGTGATTATGACCAATGATTAGATACTATAATAACTATATAATAGTAAAAATATTAAGAATTGGTGTGATTTTTAACTAAGTTCGTTTAATAAATATAAGATTTAACTGCTTGAAAGTTAATCTGTGTGTGATTAAAATAAATAAACAAAGCAATTATTAAGATTGAAATTAACGTTAAAGTTATTAAGATTTAATTTTCTGTTCAAGAAATGTCTTTATTGTAGTCCCAATGAAAAATGTTTCATTGGGACTTTGATTGTAGGCTGTCTCGTGTCCCGGGACTTTGAAATTGTCGGGAATTATCAAACCTTAGTGCTTCAAAATGATAAGGAGTTATAATACAAATTTCCAAGTTATGAATACTAATTACTTGCTTTCTATATTTATCCCGCTTGGGGTGCATCTTAAAAAATCCTATTATATCCTTATATCCTGTATGTCCGTACATAAATAGTTTTTGAAGTGAAAACTTCTATATGTGCCTAGATGTCGCTATACATCTAGGCACGGGAAAAAACCGCGGGTTGGTGAAGGTGCACGAAACATGATACGTGTTATGTCATACTATTAAAAGCGTAGTGGCTATACAAATAAAGTTCAATTTTGTTTGTACACGCAGTACAACTACGCCATCTATTTAGTGGCATAAGAATCAGTTTATCGATTCGTGTATTTTTTCATTTGCCATGTTAAGGTGTTGCACATTCATGCAACAATAATATTCGAGATTAAATTTTATACTAATAACATTTGTTAGTAACTTTATTTTTTGTTTTTGTGCGAAGATAAACGAGTGCGTTGCGTAAAAACCCTATCGGGTAAAATACTTGCGTGCTGCCTTATACTAATTATGTTAGTGTTGTCCGCCCACTTAGTTTAAATTTCCACAGAATATGCATGTCTAGAGATGCCGTTAAATGTTTTATGTTATAAACACAGTAAGCTAAAATCATAAATTCTAGAACTCGATTGATTTTATCTTATAACTCTTCGTCGTGAATATGCGGCGGCGCTACCCCTAAAAGCAATATCATTCCTATACTCTTTATATTAACTGTATGTAATACAATTCTTTCAATGCATTTTAAGGCGATTCTTCTATTGAAGTCCATAACTTCGCAACGGCGTACTAAATGGAGTCGTTTTCCTCTTATTATTAGTCCTTAATATGTTCCTTTACTTGTTTATACGTCCTCGGAAATCCTTGAATTGCTTAATTAGTTAATTAGATACTATTAAAGTACAAATTACGGCCACACTCGAGTGACGTTTAATGATTACTTAGAGTATCACTAATCTATACAAAATGCCACTTTAAGTATTCATTAAATGGCTCTGAGTGCGGTCTTTAGGTAAGCACACAGTATACACCATAGCAAGCCATTAAGCACGCGTGCCACATTAGTCGGCTCACCTCTATTACTTGTCCATTCTTTGTGCTTTATTATTCAATGTTTTTCTATTGACATTTCTCATGAAGGTTGAGCGAGTCGTGATTTTGCGTAACTTCGCCTCATCGCGGTGTCGTAGTGGTTTTATTTTTATAACTGTTCAGTAAGCGTTGATGCAATACTGTATCCGCGACGGATCGGAATCGATTCTTTTTAAGTTCTAAAATGGGAGTAGAAAGTGAGTGATATTCGACGGAAAGTATTATTCTTGAACGGTCAATTTCTTAGTGCACATTGTTTGTAATGGATTTTGTGATTTGTTGATGGTCGTGTATTGCATGCGGTTGTATTTGTGTATATTATCTATGAGTAATAGAATTACCTCAGTGTTTGTAAACTGAGTGGAATAATATCGTTGGAGTTATGTCCTTGCCATTAAAAAATACATTCTAAATATTGTAAGGAACAAATATTTTACAACGAGAATTGTTAAACAACTGTTCAATTTATATCGGTATTATTTATATTTATTATTTTATTGTTAACTAGCCGGCCCGGTGAACTTCGTACCGCCTCCCCGTTTCACAACTTAACTTTTTTATTTATGAACCGATTTTCATTAAACAAACACTAAATGTTAAGTGAAACTCATCCCAATACAAGACAAACATTCTAAGTAATTTTTTGGGTTCTAGTCCCTTAATAAATACCCTTAAAAATGGTTTTCTTTTAGGTATCTTCCATGTACAGACAGCTGTCATTTACCGATTTATTATATGTATAGATGATAATATGTATAATGTTGTATATGTTTAAATTAGTTAATCAAGTTGTCCGCTTTTACTTATGTATACGTTTATGAAATGTTTATCTAATATATATTATACTATGTTAATGAGTATCACATTATGTTATAACAATTTGAATTACTTATTTCACATTGTTGAAATTTACATTGGTTGGTTCTCCGTCAGTGTATTAAATATTGACATGAGCAATTCCTTGCCACCACCACTAGACCCGACCAGCAATAAAACCCCATCGGCGCCAGAGGAGGATGCTAAACCTAAGTGGCCGGCCTCAAAATCCACTAACGCCATCTACCCCATGATTGACAAGTATTTTGAGACGATCGCATCCGTCAAGGACTTCAGCACATCTAAAATTAGGTAAGTTTTAGACTTTAATACGTTTAAAAATGAACTAAAACAACATGTATCAAATAAGGAACTAATGGACTTATAAATAAAAAAAATTATATATAAATATACAAATTTTATTTCTATTTTTAAACATTTAAAAAAAAATCTCACTAATAAGTCGATGCTCTAGAGACCTGACTGAGGGACAATGATATTACAAATGATGTTTACATACACTAAACTTGGCTATGTAAACATCATTTGTAATCTCATCATGAAACTATGTTTTGTATGAGAAATTCTTTAAAAAAAGCTATTCTTTAATTCCTAAACCTCGTCAAAAATTATTTAAATGATGTCATAAATTATAAAACAATCTTTATTGTTCACAAACTTTGTTGTTTTAATGTTCTCAATTTAACACGTATTTATTTTTAATGTTAGATCACCCATAACTTTTTATACAGTAGACCAATTTTGATAATTCTTATTTAATGGATAGTGGATACTTTGAAGTGGGTCCCATAAATTTTTTAAGCAAAAATTCTAACCCAAAGGGTACAAAAATAGGAGATGATTGCGGATTCACTTAGTGATTTCATTGATTTATGTGTCATAACTATTTACAGAGTAGACGAATTTTTATATACAGGCATAGCCTTCCTCTCCTAGGTGATGACTTGGATTAGTTGTTCCTTTGGCGCAGCTACCCAAAGTGGATCTTGGCCCCTAACAGAGGTAATTCAGTGCCAAAGTGTTGGACCTCAACTCGAGTTCCAGTTTCTCACTAATCCAGGTCCCACTTAACCAAGTTTCACTGTATCATAGTCGTTGGCAATTCAATTGAGACCCCAGAAATAAATAATTAATTATCTCTATAGTTGTATACTTTCTTACAAATTAAGTTAATTCATTAAATAAGTCCTGTTGATTTCAATTCTAAATTGGGTGATTTCCCAAAAATATAGGTAGTTACGCGCGGACGTAGATAAATATATTGACATCCTGGCTTTTGATATGGATAACGACTTTTTACATTGCCGTATATTTGCAAGAGTGCAAATTTAAGAGTAACTTGTAACGGCAAATTTCTTAATAAATAGAGTGCTTCGTTGTTTAAAACTAATGTTATCTATAACATGTTTTTTTTTTATAGATGTGTAAAATCCTTTAGTGAGTTTCCTATCTCATTTGGTCTTGCACATTCGTTAGCATGTTCATGTGTGAGAATGAATTCCTGAGGGGTAAACTTTATATATGTTCGTTCTACATTCATCAATTTCCAAAGAAAATATATTTCTATAATTTTCGGAAGGAATCCCTTTAATAAGGGGGTTGAACTCTGTTTACTTTCAGTAATATATACATAATATCTATTTCTCAAAAAATTATAACATGTATAAAGAAATATAATTTTCGTCCTTCTTTCTTTCGCAGCATGCATAAAGAAAACACGATAAGTAAGGAGAGTAGCACACAAAGCACGGTCACGCACACGAACAAGAGCGAATCGGAGAAACTAGTTCACAGCAAAACGATGACAGATGGCGCTATGGAAGGGCTGAAATTCTCCGACGAAGACATAGTTTATCGGGTATGAATTGTGTTATTTTGAGGGGTCTGTAATCTCGGTTTTAACTGCCCATACGTATATATCCGTACCATATTTTATCTAATGAAATCTAAAGTATAAAATACGCAATAGACATAAAAGTTCCTCCCTCCAGACATAAAAATTGGCTAAAATCCTGATAAGGTTGAAAATTACTTAGACAAAATAGAACAACGAAATGTAAACATTTTTTTTCCACCCACATGATTCGAAACTCAGTACGCTAAGTGGTATTGCAAACCGCTGCCAGCATCTCTAAGTTAGAAAATAAAAAGTTAATTTGTTAAGCATGAACATAATTATTATTTGGTTCCTTTTTTAATCATAGTCGAAGAAACCATCTGTGCCATTAAAGAAAAGTCCAACACCTATGTCGGCGGTAGGCGGGCTGTTTAGCGGTCTCAAGAACAAAATGATGCCGACGTCAGACAAGTAAGTTATATTGTATGCATGGTTGTTATACATCATTTTCAAGATGCGGTAGAACACTTCCTTCCTTCCTACAATGTAGTTCTTACTGATTTATTGCTTCGTTGCATACAAATTATTATATATAATACACATTTTTGTACTATCATCATAATTATCATCACCACAATCTGAGCTATATTAAAAAGGGCTAATTGGGTAGGACATTTAAAAACAACTACAGAATTGTATTCGAACAGGTAAGTTTTAACGTGGTTTGATAAAAGGAATGTGCTTAAAACATTATAAAAAAGAACTCTGGTGTATTGTGACACCAAACGTGTACGTACGCTAACAGTATGTACGCACACGGTACGGAGGTACGCTGCGTGCATGCGCGATGTGTTTATTCGATCTTACAATAAATTGCTCCGTTTTCAGTCATATTTCTTTAAAAGTAAAAGGTTCGTCCTTATTGTTAGATAAATAAAAGATACTAAATCGATTGAATAACATAAACAATGAAACATTGTACGGTTGTTACAACGTTGATGATGTTGCTGAAATCGTATCTTTTTACCGCACAGTGCACATTTTTTATCGTACATAAAAATAACCTAAACAATTATAACTAAACCGCAATTTACATACTTGTTGTCGAGAACTAGATATCTAGGTGTGGTCCATTGGTTGGATGTAAAACGAGAACGCTTAATCTGTCGTGTAATTGCGTAAGTTAAGAATGCGTAATTAAGTTTACTACTATTATTCGCTTGAGATATTTTTCTGGCTTATTATTAATTAATTGGACTGCCGTTGGAAGGGGTTCGATTCCTAGCAAGGCAGAAAATGGGATGAGTTGAAATTTCTGGCACCCACGACACAGAGTCCTAGTGTGGAGCTTTGAATGTAAAAGCGTTAACACCCGTTAATTTAAAAAGTACTGTAGTTAGGATGTCCTAATTACAGTACTTTTTAAATAAAATTAATCCTATTTACAGCTTATAGGACTGTAAGCTGTAAATACGATAGGAGCCATGGCTCATGATTCCCCACACAATCCCCTCTATCACATTCACATAATCCCCTCTATCCCCTTATGATTTGACCTGATGATTTATGATTCACATACCTGCCTCTTCAAGACTAGTTCATCTAATAATTTCTTCCATTATCCTTAATAACTGACGACTGGTGATGATCTTTTTAGAGAGAGGCCGGACAAATCGGACAAGCCGGACAAACCGGATAAGCCGGACAAGCCGGACAAGTCGGACAAGCCGGACAAGCCGTCGCCAAACCTGTCGAGCGGCAGCAGCAACGGCAGCGAGCGGGACCGGCCCGACGGCGCCGCGCCCAGCCGCGCCAGCACCGCGCCCGCCCCTGCACCCGCATCTGCTCCTGCATCTGCACCTGCACCTACATCCGCATCAGCACCCAACTCGAACACTTTCGACCACGTCGAGAGGAACTCGATCCTGAACGACCCTAGAGCCGGCAGGTGAGTCGTGTTCGCTGAAGAACAGTACACTAGGTATTAGGATACCTTATTGTGATTTTTTTACGAGGGGAAAACCTTTCAACGGTACCCGGTATCATGGAAGCGTACCGAGTTATTTGGGAATTCCCACCCACCAGGCACCCTTTATTAGGATACCTAGTGTACGTTTGTGTGTTATTATTATTTATCAAATTAGGTACACGAGACATGTTATGAAATGTAAAACTAACTAAGAAGCAGATAGGCCGTCTGATGTTGAGAGGTAACTGCTGTCTATGGACGATTGCAATGCTCGAGGAGGCCAATGCATCGCTGGCTTTGAAGGACAGCTTTCTGTGCTATATGTAAATAGCTATATAAAAAGTTGCAGTTATTTTCCAAGTAGTAGAGTAGGTAGTTTAACGTTATTGATAAATCTCAGTTATTACGTGAAAAACTTTATAATTTTCTTTTCAATTGATATTCAAATGTAAAGCAAACATATTACTGTTTTTTTCTAGTTATTTATTCTGCGATTACAGAGCGAAGGCACCACGACGTCGGCCACCGAGCCAAGCGCTCCGAGATGACACTCCACAACAGATTGGACTCAGTAATGGTCACGAAGGTACATCTTCTCTTTATCTCTTTTACTGGCATGAGCACATACATGGTAAGCACATACATCAAATGTATGATGTATGTGCTTACAACATGCTTTGGTCGCGAAACGTGTGTCATGATAAAATTTTACTACAAGGAGATGCCAAATGTGTGCAGTAAGTGTTCTATTAAGTATTTTATATACATTGGTGGCACTGGTTCGGTATCATTTACAGTTGCAGTAGCTTAGGATTATACTACATCACACTGCCCTAGATCGAACTTAAATATTTCACAAAAGAAAACTAAATTAATTAATAATAATCATTTTTTAAACAATTCCAAATACTTTGTTTACTTTGTGTCTATCTTTGAGCTGCTTTCTCATACAATGTTACAACAGTGGCCATGAATTATCCGGCGATACTTTGAGTTTATCTTTGAACCAATTCCTTATATTACATCTCTCAGTGCCAGTGGACAAGTCGGTGCCAGATAAAACTGAGGAGATAAAACCGCGTGCACGCGAATGGGAGAAACACAGGGCACCGTGGATGGAGGAGCTTAAACTGAACCAAGCTAAGAAGACCAGCTTCGGTGACGGCAACTCCAAGATTCGTTCCACCGCTTCCACCGCTTCCACCGCTTCTGTTAGTGGCAGCACGGATAGGTCAGTTTCGGTACCTAATAGTTCTTACATACCAGTGGTAACTTGTAGGTACTTGAGGTATTTTTGATTTGTTAAGGTTTACTTTTGTCTCATAAAATCTGTGTTTGTCGTTGTCTTTTGGTTTGAAGGATGTGGTAAGGTGGCTACACTTATCACGTGCTCAGAAGCAGCAACTGCAATCAGTTTCGGGTTACATTTTAATTGTGTTTAAAGTTAAAGTTAGAGATGATATGTTTCATAACTATGATATATTTCATAATAGGCTATGTTTATATTAGGTAGTCAGCTTGTTTGTTCTCTTATTCATAATATATATGGTTTGTTCCATTAAATGTTCACGACTCTTAAAATATTCCTTAAGCTATTCCACAATCCCCCTATTAATATATCTACCTACCTACAGGGGGTAGCCCCTGATGACTAAAATTGTAATTGGCAATTGAAAACTGCGCTGAACTTAGCGAACATTTATAGGGTATTTATATTCTACAGATTTTTTGTAG
>DWNJ01001531.1:0-11877 GCA_018250275.1 Udranomia eurus
TAAATACAGATTAAGTAATACTTTTTTGTGTTTCGTCCTATGTTTTCTATGTATTTAGTGCTTTCTATTTTGTACAATAACGTTATTTAAAATACAGTACTAAAAGTACTAAAATACATCTTTTAATTTTTTTACTTCACCTACACCTCTATGTATTACTTAATCTATATTTATTTTTCTTATCTGTAATTTACTTGGACAAAAAATAATCGTTTGTCTATGTAGTAGATGCAAAATAAAAAAAATGTATTTGGTAAGTTTTCTTTGACGTCTTCTCACCGTGTTGATGGTATTTTTCAGTTATTAGATGAATATTCAGTTTGTACTCATTGCAAATTTGGATTAATGGCAATGATAGTTTTTGTTATTAACAGAGAAACACCATTTTACATAGCGAGTTTCATTGAGGCAGAATGATCGCTCAAAATGGACAAATTAACAACATTACGCAGGTGTATTGCATTCATGTTTTTTTCCCATTATTTCCATAAACAAAACGATAGATAATTAACTTCCTTGTCTGAAGTTTGAAATAGATTATAAAATAATTTGCCTCCAGTTTTTAATTGACGTTCCGTAACGGATAATTGTAAGTATCTACTTATGTCAAGTGTTTTTCTAAGAAAAACTCGCATAAATTTTAAATTACTTTACGATTAATTTTATCTACGCACTCAGTTTAAAGATATTTTTTATATTATTTTTATGCTTTATGAGTAAAGATATATAAAAGTGGTTATTTTATATTTTGCTATGGAATTCTTTTTCAAATCGAATAAAAAATTTAAATAACAAGAAATACAGTGTGGATGTTTCTTTATTATTTTTGAAAATGTTACGTGAGATTACGTACGTTAATGTTATATTTTTGTTACATCCACACATTTCCGAATGAGTGTAAATTTTGGGAGGGAATATTGAATAATTTGGGTCAATTGTCAATTGTAAGTCGTGAGATTAAATCTACTGTACTGTGTATACTGTCTACTGTTTCTGTTGGAACTCTTCGTCTTTCAGTCTTATGATTAATTAGGTAATTAAGAATCACATTTTTCTGTATTTAATGATTTTCATTGTAGGGCAGACTCATTACCGACGTTGTTACATACATAGCAAATTCATAGAGAAATCTATTAGGAATTAGCTATGCATCTCTCAGCGATGGCAGACAAAACCGATTAATTTAATCAGTGGGTAGGGCGATCCTATCAAAGAGTAGTGTCTAATTTATTTTCATTTTCACTTTTTGCAGCAACTACGAACAATCGACTTACAATTACTGCACAGGTGATCTGCAAAGACCCTACGAACTAATTCGCAGTTGGCCGCAAAACAAATTGAAAAAAAAAACAACAATAGTTCTCGAACGTAACGAACGCATTAATAAAAAATACTATTCTAAATTCCAACGGCCCATTAACCGGTTCCCACGGCCGCCATGTTGGGTCGTCCTCGGCCGCTATTGGTCGAGGTCGCAGTTTAGAATTAGAATGTGTAGACCCCACCATTTGGCGAGCGGTAAATTATGTAGTCAGTTTTTTGCGTTCCAAGTTCAAATAATGGGAGCAGCTGTTCGCTCAAATTGGCGCGCTGTCATCGTCCCGTAACAATGGAGTTAGAAAAAAAATAGGTGCCATGATTATTGGGCTCGCTCAGCCGGCCAATTAGAGGCGATCGTTATTTTTATTTATTTATCTAATACCGCTTTTGCGATACTAATAACGGCTCATTAGCTCGCTAAGCCCCTTTCGAGTTAGTACAATGTTTAGCAGATTACACTAAATGGGATAGAGAATAAAAAATATATTTAATCGAGTCCAACTCTCTTTTACTCGTCTAACCATAATGGTGTAAATAAATAGACAGTTAAGTTTAAGAACCAAATTACCTCTAATTTCATAGATAACAGTTTGTAACAGTAGCAGAGGCAAGAATCGATTATTTATACGGTATTCAAGTATTAATCCATTTATAATTCTATGCATTGCCTTCACTAAACTGACGTAGGTTAGACACAAAAAAACTAATACTTATCTACTCAGACGTAGTATTTAGCAGATGCTCTACTAGAAATAGCATAAAAATAAAAACCAATTTGAAATGTACACGAGATGGAAGCAATTTAAAGTTTTTTATCTATTTCATGCTATCTAACGTCCAAAGGGTAATGTTTTAATGATACTTTATATATGGGTACATTACATACATTTGTAACTGAAATAGACATATTGTAGAGTGTTATGAAACCCATTATTAATTATCGATTTAGCCTCACTCTTATTTTTTCTGTTTGATTTTATACGGAGTGCAAGTCATTTCATGGGGTCAACGGATTATTATTTTTCTTCTTTCTTTCTTTGACTGATAATAAAAAAATAAGAAGAATTGTTTCAGAATTTCTAAGACAATTAAATAGTGGGTATGTCGCGAACTAAATTCGATAAATATGTATAAATAAATAAATAATTAAATTGGTCGGATTTATTTCGGAGAGATATTATAAAGAATAAAAAGTTTTAGATAGACCGAGACATCCAATTTTAATTCAATTTGATGTTATACACCATTTTTTTTTTGTAAATTTGGTTCCAAAAAATAAATGGCGAATTGTATCATTGCAGATGGTGCTAGTGTAACTAGATTTTTTTCTATTTTCTGTTCAGACCATCAAACTCGGTTTGAATTCGATAATAATTTCAATTGCAAATATCACAACCTTTTGATAAAGAAGGTAGGCAGGTACTTATTTGCTTGCTTTTGTATGTAAATGGCGTGTTTGGCATGTTACCGGCCTTTATTAGATTTCCTGCGTTTCTAAATTATTAACTAGGAGGAATACATTTGAAGGTTACGGATATTGAAGCTAATTAAAAACAATCTAGTAACTATTTTATCTTTTTTTATTTTTTTTCAAATTTACATTTCGAATTGCCTATGGAATATTGTTTTGAGCTTACATTGAAATTTCCCGAATTTTAATTGATGGGATTTATTTAATTATTGTTTATTTTGAGAAGGTAGTTTTATCTAGTAGGTGTAAGAAAATTTAAAAGATAGCGTAATACATTTACGTATTTCTTTTCATTCCAATTGTATTAATTTTATGTCTATACAATTCAACCAGTTTTTTTGAATTTGAATTTTAATCAGAATTTTGATTTGATTAAGAAGTAGATTTAAATAAGAAAATATTAATGATAACTTTTTAATCAAAAATAAAATATTTTATAGGTAAATTAGAAACTTTGGACAATTTTCAAAAAACTATACACAATATTAAATAACCGACGTAGTTGAGTTAATGATCTTTAGGAATATCCTAGCTGTTTTCCTCCACAAGGAAGATATATTTAGCCAGCTGGCTATTGACGTGCTAAACAATCCGTTAGTTAATATTCAAGGTGGACTCGATTAGCGAAACGAGCCGAGGTGTACTTGGCCGCCATTTTGAGATCTAGCTTGTTATGGCGTTGTAAAAACAAAAAATACTCGTGATTGCGATAGTTTCGTTTATTATAAGAGCTACTGAAAACTAAAAACATTCGTAATTGAGACAGGGTTCAGTTTTTTGAGGTTAGATATAAAAAATAAGTTTTAATGAAATAGTTTAAAAGTTTATGAAGGTTATAATTAAAAAGTTACTTAATACGGTATAGTTAAAAGTTTTGGAGGTACAAAAAAAACAATAATTAAGGAATAAAAAATGAATTCAAATAGTAAAAAGTTTTTGGCGGTTATGAAAACAAATATTAAAAAACTAAGAGTACAAACAAATGGCTCAAGGTTTTTTGGTCTCATTTGAAGGTTGTAGAACAAATCTACAAAGTTTTAGTGGTTTTGACGGTTATGGCGCGCTTTTTCAGGATTATGTCAGAAGCCTGTCTTTTGAAATTCGGACTGGGTTTACGAATGGCCATACAACTGACAAGTTACATATAAAATGCGAAAAAATAACCCTGTTTTATTAATGTTTATGGTTTCATACTTTTTTTATTTAATTATTAATAAGTTTATTTTATTAGTTATTATTTATTATAAGATATTTCTTGCAGCAATGTAAAGCGATTTTGTTAGAATTAAAAACGATTGTGATATTTTTAAAATGAATCTTGAGGGAAGTATTAAAGTTGAAATTGTATAAGAAGACAAAATCGAATACAAAGAAGAAGTTAAGAAGTTGTGCAAGTGGTTTAAGACGCAATTAAGTTCGAATTAATTTTGGTGAACTTAAAACCTTTAACTTTTATGAAGTTAAAAAACTTTTATGTTATGTTACACTTAGGAATGTCATAGATAAAGTACAGCATATGTTATAAGCATTATTATCTTCATAACTTTAAGATATTGATTTGATAAATTTATTATGATTTAGACAATAGATTCAATTCATTTTCAATTAAAGGGCTAAATAAATAATGACTTTGATTATAAAAAGTAAGTATTTCAAAAGGAAACTTTTACGGTACTTAGTTAACTCTTTAACAGAGGTAGATCTTTCATTATTGTTAAATGTATAAAATCGTTCTTAACGTAACTAGAAAGGCTGTTTAAGTAAGCGGTAAAAATATTAGTAAGTTTTTATTTATGAGACAGTAAAGATGTCCGTTCTATAAAATAATATTGGATACCATCTAGTACTATTTTTATGGAAGATAGGTTATCTGATAAGTCATTACCCTCTATAGAGTAATGACATTTCTTATACAAAGATAGTTATTTTACTTACGGAGCAAAATAAGTGTCCAAATGAGTTTGCAGACAGTTTTTTTATGGTAATTTCTGCGTTTGTATGTTTTGTTTTTGTTAAGACTACAATTTTTTCAATGTTTGGTGAATAATTTCAAACTGTGAAAATATATTTTTCTAATAAATTCATTACAAGCAGTTTAGAACAAGTAATGCGCAAGGCAAGTTATGTTTATTACAAATGCAACATGTTTGTAAACATAGAAAAAATCAAAAAAGTCATAGTCTTTATTGCCTTGACTTCTAATGACAGATTGTCTTTTGACAAAAAAAAAGACTACGTCAGATAGGTGAGGAATATTGTACAAGAACACAATATCAAAATCAATAAAAAACAAGAACACATAGTTAAAAATTAATTTACGTACTAAACCCGACGTTGCGGAACATCCATAACTCTAGACGGATAACATGTCAACTTTTTATCAGCGCTAGCTCAACGAGATTAAAAGCCAATACGTTAGCAATCAAAACGCAACACACGTCCAACTAACCATGAAATCGCCTCATGTTTTTTTTCCATCCATTTCACACTTAAAATAACAAAAAAACATCGCACTCTCAAACCACAAAGCCATGAGTCTCAAACATTTCCGCCACTTGCACACGAATGAGTGGGAAAAAAAGTAAACACGTGAAATATCCGAATGCTGTTTTCTGAACGAAATTTGTTATGTCAAAAGCGGCCGCGCATTTTTTTTCCTTTTTTTTTACGAGCGGCAATGATTAGTAAAGGCGTTCGTACACTGCGGGCAGTCGGCCCCACGTGTTCTGCCGAGGGGTGGGTCTTGCACGTGAATTCTCCGAGGTTTCCACCCCCTCCGGACCGCCCCTATAGGCTTTTCTGTCCGGCCTATGCTGTTTAAGCGATCGGCTATGAAGTGGCGTGGAGTCGTTTTGATACCTTTTTTTATTGTAAAAAAAACTTTTTTTTTTGCCACAAAATAATAAGAAAAATATGCCATCTCTGTAACTAGGCCGGTTAATGTTTAAAGCGTGTAAGGCCAGCTTCGATTCAAGAATGTGTGTTAAAGAAAATTACAAAAGGCTAGCTCGCTTTGTGCTCATTTCGAGAAAAAAAAACATGCCTCACAAAACCAGATACGAAGTTGGTAGCATTGAAAAAAAAACCTAATTATTCGAGCAGTGTGTGTTTCCGAACAAAAAACTGCATCCAATTATTTTGCTACACAATAGAGTCTTTTAAGAAATATTTCAAAAGTTCTTTTTATCGCGTTCTTAGCGTTAAAAACATAATTTCTGTTATAATAATCACAATTATTGCGAACAAGGGCGGTTATCGTTAATGATGGACGCTGTTTTAATAGTTTAGTATGCATATCTTTTCGAAAAACAACTTAATTTTTTAATGTATTCATAGTATTATTATACAGCGCCTTTGTTATGTAAATAAAGTTGTATATTTTTTACAGGTTTTATTTAGGGTAGTTGTTTGGTTATGGAGCTATGGGCTTATTATCATATCACTTTTATTTGTCTGTAGTTAATGTCTATATGGCATAATGAGGAGGCAGCCAGAAGCTGGTATTTATATTAAATACATACGTGTAAAGGCGTTCGCCATTCCAATCCGGTGAATTTGTGAAATTATATCGTATCGCTTTGAGAGTTAATCTTCAACACAATTAAAATATTACGAAGCAAAAAACGCGAACAACTGCAACCGCGGGTAATCACTAGTAGCGTAATAAGCTTGAGCGGCGTTTATTTAACAATACAAACGGACATTTCACAATGGAACTTCAAAAAGCGCAATTAGGCACAATCGCCACTCCGTGCCTTTTTCTATCCAACCACTGCCTACTTTTCATGCTCTACGCCTACACGCTTACTATTTCAGTAGACGCGGCGCGTCAAAGCAAATCTCGCCCCTAATGCCCTAACAATAAAGACGAGATTCACACAAGCCCACCCCGTACGCACCCGTCTCTTTCCCGCGTATTAATCAAAATACGAGTTTTCTACTTTGACGTGGAATCGTAGCAAATGGATAAGGCATTGTTTCGTAAATTGAAACTATGGTTTGTCGAGCGACCAACTTCGAGAGAGCCCTCGCATTTCCATCCCCTCGACGAAACACCCAGCGTTCGGATATTCGTATGACATCGCGGAGGTCTACCCGCGTGGTCGTTGTAAGGCCTGGTTTAGACAAGGTACATAATTGCTATTGTAAGCTAAAGGGTTTACAATAAACTGCAATTATGGTAGACAATGATTAGAAATGTTGATACGGATGCAACGAACCTATTAATTACGGGCTTTTCAATATTTCCTCATGAGTGAGCATTATATGCCCTCGCGACGACAAAATACGCTATTTAAATGCCCCAGCTCGACTTGCTTGATGACGAATGCATTGAAATAATAAACAATTCGCTTTGCAATAGAGAACGACGCTGAGTTACAGAAGGCTAATATTTTTTTAATATTATTGGCGTAACTAGATTCGTTTAACTGTAATGAGTTAATCATCTCAATTATTTTGCTCTGCAAATTGCAATTGCAAATCGGATAAAATGAATAATGCAGATTTTTTTAAATCATGATTTTATTGAGCTAATAAGCGAATTTAATTGAGTAATCAATCAAGAAAGTTTATTATCCCTACTCTTTCGCTGTTTTTTTAAACATCCACTTTTTTTTCAAAATAAAAATAAACGCTAAAACATATATTACAAAAAATTCAAGGCGATTATTATTATTTATTCCAATGTTTTTTTTATATATAATTATAAAATATTAAAGATATATTAAAGATAGAAAAAAGTCAAAATCATCAATGTCATTCTTCAGATATTAAATAAAATAGATTCTGAACTCTATCTGAAATGTTAAGTAGGTAATAAAAATTACTAGTTCATGTAATAATACAACTGGGTAGACAGGTTTCATTATATTCAATTATCCTTAAAAAGATCGCGTGTGAAAAACATTTTAAACGTAGCATTTATTTTTTGTTCAAATTTCTATATACATAATTTATGATTAATTAATTCGTGTGTACGCACCTTTACAACTCATTCCATTATTGCTGTGCATACACAAAATAAAACAGTAATAAAAACTCACAATGAACTTTTTTAAAAATGAATGTGAATTTTCCATACGCTTTTTATCTGAAGCCGAGTCAACAAAATATGAACAACTGCCAGCATTTTAGGCTACAAATAAAGTTTTTAATTAGAGCCTCTGTGTTGTTTACATGGGCTTTTTAAAACAAAATTGCTCAATTCTCCATGATATAAATTCACAGCGATGAGTAATATTCTCTTTTTATCTTAAATCCAAACAGAAAATGTTCTTAATGACTATTTGAACCGATTATTTATAGGTTGGAACGCTTTAACTAAAGAATACTAATAGTCTTTTCTCTTCCAATTATTTCACTTATTATACAACACACCTAAATACTTTAGGTGTGTTGTATAATAGGTCCTTCAAAATATCTAGAAAATTTATAATAATCATTAACGTAAAAATAATATTGAAGATAATGCATCTCTACCCACCCGGATCGACATGATTTTTTTAAAATTTTCTTCATGGATCCATGGACAGTAACAATAACATAAATAAAAGGTTTCTAAAATGTAATTGAATGCAAAATACAATAGAAAATATCTACGAATTGTTTTGAAAAAAAAAACAGATGAAAAACAACTTATTTTTCAAAGATGTAAGATGAAAAAGTAAAGTTATGAAAAAAAAGATATAGAATAAAAATCAATCATAGTCAAAGATCCAGGAACTAGATGGCAGCACTTATATTATTTCCAGTTGGGAAGTCGAAGTGACTTCAGTTTTCTTTAACACACTTCAACCAACTATAAAATAATCTAGATAAAATAACTATTGATTCTAATTAATTCGGCTAGTCTTTCCCTTATAGGTACTTAGAGCCCAGCAGTGGGACATACAAGAGAGTTACGGCTATTTAGGCAATTCAATAAGTTACTTGCCGTACAAGTTTAGCCAAGAAAATTCATGTCTGACATCCCGCTTGTTCGGTAACATAACACAAATGTTACGTCACACTGAATTCCTAGGAGTCTTAACGAGGAAACCTTGGCCTTTCAAAGGATGAAACAATAGACGATAACTATTAATTTGAACTACAAGCGTCCAAAGGTTGGATCGAGTGAAAACAATCAATAATTGGCGTTGGATTTTGTGTATGGCGCATAGATATTAACCTCTAGTCTAATAGTAGAACCTCTTACGATTCGACTCCGGGACTACGGGATAGAGAACTAAATGGTGTGAATTTAAAATATTGGAAATTTTGTAGAGATTGTAGTTTCACAAAGTTTGACAGCCTGCCTATTTTTATATTTTCCTAAGTGAATTGATAGGGAGTCAGTCATTAAAATATAATTAGGCTGGATCTTAATCTCTCTCCACTGAACACGTTGGAACGCCTCGGTTAAGTGTGTCTAGGGAGACACACTTAACCGAGGGACCACACTATTCAAACCTCAACACAGCAACAAGAACACTGTTGTTATAAGGCAGAAACAGGCGTGCCTCCGGAGTCGAACCGTAAAAGGTTCTACCTTCGAAACATACATTTACTTGTGCCGTATAAAAAGAAAACATCTCTCAAAAACGGTACTCAATTACATGGAAGTACCATTGTGTAGATAGTAATTGAATTTGTCAATTACAAACGATTTGGGCTCATTTTTTGTGGCGAGAATCACAAAAGAACATCACGACTAGTTGCTCGTGCCATTGTACTGGGTTCACACAAGCTCGTCGGATTATTGTAGCAAAAAATACCGGTAAGAATGAACTACATGCCCGGTAAATAAGGCAATAAGAATGTTACAATATGTCCTAATAAAATTTTACGGAATTTATGGAATTTCACCGATTCCAGATACCTTGTTGGTGTTAACTTGACCTGTCTCTGTGGTTACTTATTTATTTTGGTTGAAGTATTCATGTGCATACAATTAAAATTATTGCAAGAGATGAGTTGATTTGTTGAATTTTGTTTTAATCTTATGACAAAAAAAAGCAAGAAAGAAGTTAAAAGAAGGTTCGGAGATTAAGCTAAAGTAAGGCTTTCTATCTTCTCTGGCAGAAGAAAAGAAAGAAAAGAGCTGTAAGTTCAGAAACGTAAGGTAAGATGACAGTTTTTATCTTGACAAAAAAACGGAAAGTTAAAAGTTCACGTACGGTTTGACGTAACCTAATGGTAAGTTAAGTTTTAATTTTTTTGACGAATAAAAGAAACACATCAGTAGGGAAAACTAAACTTAAAGAATTAAACTAAGGTGATATGGAGACGGGTGCGATGACGCAGAACAGCGAACGTATGAGATAAAATACGAAGGAAGTGTACTGTAGTTCACAGACAGACAAAGTTTAGCTTGATTTGCATGAAGAGTCCGGAACATAAGAAAACGTAGTTTACAAGTTCCTTACTGAACCCAACTGCTTGTAAGTATCGAACGCGACAATTTTTCATAACTTTAAATTGTCGCTTAAATTCTGAAGGTATATTAATATGACTAGGATTCAAGTGACAATTAAAAGTTAGTGAAAGATTCAGTTTATTTGTATTTGGATTTTATTGAATTTAACAGCATTTTTCAGGCGATGGTAGTCTAATGGAAACTTTAGATGTATGTTTGAGCAATTCTACATTATTATTCGTCTCTTTTATTCTTAAAGAGGAGAACTAGGACAAGGTATATAAGTCCTCTGTCATAAGAATCGGACATGGATTGAAATTGCCATATAGACTCGAAACACTGGTCTTTCATTTTTAGTGTAGTGTTTGGAAAACCCGAATGTAATATGATAAGTAAAATTTGGTTGGTTTCTTTTTGTGGGTCGTAAGTGGTCACTGCCGTCCAGGGGCATGTCGACACTAGATAGTATACATGTTCTTTCTTAAATCAATTACAAATGCGAACTTCTATCCAACCTTGTACATGTGTCCATGTCGCAGTGAGCGCTTACCATCAGGTGGACTACATGCTCGTCTGCTACCTCAATGTTATAATAATTCAACAGTTAGTTTACGTTACTTTTAACTAAAGAAATTGAGAGGACGCGACGATTGATTTCATACGTCAAACGTCTCAGTACGACAAAAGTCTCATCCATTTGATAGACATTTAATCTTTAAATCTCTAGGTAACAATTCCTTGCAATTGTATTTTTCAAAAATTTCAAAAAATCTTCGTCGCAATTTTATTTCTTTATTAAATAAATTTATAAGGCATGATAATTGAATTAAATCATTATTTGAAATAAAAAAAATGTTTTGTCCGCAATGGCTATTACGTGTCTATAGTATCAACTATTATGTAGCATTACTCAACGACACTGAATGCTGTCGAATGGAATGCATGGTCCGAAGAATCCATGACGAAAGGCCAAGGCTGGTCATTTCGTTCCATCGGAATCCACCGTGACGTAAGTGAATGTTGTGTATGAAGTATGTCGAAGCATTTTTGTTGATTGGTTCACTGTGTATGGGTTTGTTTGCGTTGTTTCGTGTAGGGTAAATACGGCATTTCCTGACGTTATGTTACGTGCCCGATTGTTTGTCATATGAGTGTTATCATAATTCGAGGTACTTTACCCTAAGATGTTAATTTTGCATTAAAGTAACTTAAAATATCAGGTTGTTTAAATTAATTAAGTTATACGTATCTTACTTATCTGTGATAGTTTCCTGTTTTATTTCTATTTGTTGTTATATGATAGAAAGATAAACTCTTAGTAGGCGATTTTGATAGCTTTAAACAAGGTTTCGGCATTTTTCAACGATGTTTTACTAACCAATTATAATTATAATACTAATAATATATTTTTTTTTTAATTTTAGTTATAAAAATACGTAAAATTGCTTCTTACATCAACTCGATTTGAGTACGAAAAATGCCAAAAAAGAAGATACGTTTTTGTTATTTTCAACGCAACACATTGACTTCTGCCAAAAACCAATGGTGGTACCTACCGTTGGGCCACCCGGCGCTCGCTCCTCGCCTTTCTCGCCGTCAACGCAGAAGTAGCACTTGTCTGCTGGCTTCCAGTCCGTGGGCTCTTCCACTTCCAACTTGGGCTGGGTGGCAGGCCTCTTGATGAGGCTCT